>JAQFVV010001787.1:0-46901 GCA_028023455.1 Epiperipatus broadwayi | reverse complement strand
TTAGATGATGGAAATAATATAATATATAAATACAGCTGATTGCTGTGAGTTTGTAAATATTTAAAAACAAGAGAAGACAAATCAATTTTTTTAAAAAAAATATTATATACTCAGGGCTTTTAAAATTCATTCCCATACTATGTGAGTTTTATATAAAAATAAACAACTTTCAAAAATGATAAAAGTTGATTTATATTATTTATGAATAAAGAACCATAGTTATTAGAGTAAAAGATAATGGTAAATGTGTCTTTATTTTATTTAAACGAGTACAATGCTTCTCCTAGTGGGCATTATAAAGTCATCTTATTCTTGTTGAAACTATTTATTCTAAAAATTGATAATCTGCTTTATATTTAATGTATATTCTCAAAAGATATTATTAACATTAATTATTTTATGATGATTTTAAAACAAAGCATTTGCAAAATTAAATGTTCATTAAATGAAAGAAATTTTCTGAATCAATAGATGATATATTATCATACTTATAAATATAAAAAACTACAACAATTTGAAATGTGATCAAGTGATTTATATTAAAGACAGAGTTCTTGAAAACATACATGTTAATGATCTATATTAAAAGTAAGACGGTTAAAAAATATTAAGAATCTGTGTCAAATACAGACCTCATGGAAAAAGTTTTTTTTACATATATTTAAAGTATATAAAGGTCAAAGTAGTTCAATCATTATTGATCTATTGCAGGATAAAGATCTCTCTACGATTGATCCAGTTTTTCTAAACCATAGCCTCTTCTCCACATCATACCAACTAATTAGCGTATTTCATCTATTCAACATGTAGTCTCTTTCTAGGTTTTTTATAATCTCTTGGATCCAAATTAAATCTTTATCTATCTATCTCTTATAATTTCTTATAAAATATTTTTTGGTTTAATCAATATATATATATATGTACATATATACTGAGATATATTGATCTCATGGCACCAAAAAAATGTGCTCATATATATAAAGCTTAAAAAGAAAAGTAGAAATGAACACAGACAAAATTTACATATATAATTGTTTAAAATAATGTCTGGAATAACTGAAATATTAATGAGTTAATAATATTTGATATTTTTGAAACATTACAAATCTTTTGAAATTATATTAAAAAAAGGTCACCATTTAATACAACTAATTTTATTTAACTTGTTTCTGATTTTGATAAAAATCTGAATTGTTAATTAACAAAGAAAATAAATATTTATGTCTAAAAGTTAAATCGTTTTTATTCGTATATTTTATTATTATTACATATATTATTTTTATTCATTCATTTATTTATTCAGGTTAAATATAGATCAAAAATATATTTATACAATTGCAAATATTATTCTTGTCATATTAAGCGCTATTTATGCTTTTAAGTAGAAGAAAATGTTTATAAATTTATATATTTACTTTTTATTGTGATTTTAAGCATAATATAAAACATGCTATGACAATGAACATATAGATTTATATCGCTAATGAATATAATATTTTGCTATAATTTACTCTTTTTTTGTCTCCCTTTTTAATATATTTTTTAATTTGATTTTCTTATTTCCTTATATATAATATATAGGATATATGAGCACAGACTTTCACACGACCTACCACTCTCCACTCTATCTCATAACACTGATACACTTAAACACATATATGTCGAAAAGATAAATAATCACCAATAAACGTATTTTATGCTAAACCAGTAATCATCAGTTGGTCCAGATTATCATCTCTACACATATATGCAATAAGTTTTCAGATATATATTAAGATCGCCAATCAGGCTGTGCTCATATACCCTATATCTTACATATATTGATACAGGTACATAGTAAGCCTGTATTTCAGTTATTACTTCCTTATAATTTTGCAAGTTTTATTACAATAAATAAATTATTGAATTATTTAGGTTTATAGTGATTTCTCATTCTAGTTCCATATTTATTATAATGTTTTAAAAGTATGTAT
The DNA here is from genome assembly GCA_028023455.1 of Epiperipatus broadwayi. Taxonomy (NCBI): domain Eukaryota; kingdom Metazoa; phylum Onychophora; class Udeonychophora; order Euonychophora; family Peripatidae; genus Epiperipatus; species Epiperipatus broadwayi. Next base: position 44,928 of record JAQFVV010001787.1, on the reverse strand, counting down.
GTATGTATCTGTTTTTCTTGACACATTTCGAATTGTTTTATATATGTTTTTGTGAAAATACTATCAAATTTTATTTTCTCTGTAATTCTATATGCAAGCAATTGATTGAAAAATGAATTATTTTGTATCCACTTTGTTCTTTTTTATATAATTTTCTTCTACTATATCAATTATTCTTTTTTGCAGTAATGTCAGTCTATTAATATGAGAAAAGTTTCCAAAAGCGTAAAGCATTATTTCTTATGTCAGTAAAAATATTTAAAGCAAATATATCTTTGATTTTGTAGAACATTGTTACAAAATATCTAATATATATATATTAGTATGTTACTATGATGTTTTTAAGGTATTTTTTTATCTATCATCATTCTATGATATCTAATATATTTTAATTGTTTATTTTATACACTTATTATTATTACATATTACATTATAGTCATATAAACACTCACATGAATGCAGATTTACATTAATATTTTTATATTTCATGTGAGGAAAACATATTAACATATATTTTGTTTTTTCTCCATTTATATAAATTCCTCTCTCAAATCACGAAAGGTCAATTTTATTCAGAATTTCTTGACATTCTTAAATTGGATTATCGATATTGTTATTTATAATTATAATAGCTGAATCATCGGCATACTGATATATTTATCATTCAATATTAATATTTCATAGATCACTTAAATTAGAAACAACAATGCAATAAGTATAAAATCTGAGGAAATCCATATAAGTTTTTTTTAACTAATTACTTAATACATTTGATATTTTTGATACAAGATATTTAAGTAATTTTTGAAAAGAAAACTTAGCAGTTTTTCTCTACTTTCACAATTTTCTAAACAGTGAATCAATTATTTATGCTCAATGGTATCAAAAACCTTATAAAAATCTAAAAGTTACAATTACATATTTTTTAATCATTTAATGCACTATCAATTTTATTTCAAAATTCTTGAATAAGACAGTTGTAATTCTTTTTTCTATGAATTCATATTGGTTTTTATTTAGAAAATTGTTTTTATTTAAATTATTTTTAATTATTTTATGAATATAATTTTCTATTAATTTAACAATTGAAAAAAGAATTGATATACCTCTATAGTTATCAACATTATTTTTAGCATCAGATCTATAAACAGATCCTACTCTAGATGTTTTTAACAATGTTGGAAATTCACTACTTTCTATTATTTTATTAATTATGTAAATTATAATATCTGATAACAAAAAAAAACTTTACATTGATAGAAACTAGAAAAACTAAGGAAAACAATAAGGCTAAGACAAATAGTGATAACCATTTAAAAAATAAGGAAAAAAGAAATTTCAACATTCAACATGATTATTACTTTATTATCTGTTTATATTTTTAATTTATCATTAGTTAAGTTTAAATTACATCTTCATTGATAATTTCTTTGTATTCTGCACAAAATCATCTTTCAAACCATATGTAATATTTCTTACCTGAGATAATCCATAGCTTTAGTATCTCCAAAACTAGTCTCTTAATAAATCTTCATTTTTATCTTGTACCCCAGAAGTTAACAAATTTCAAAGGCATCCATAAGAAAAAGATTCATCCTAATAAAAGATACAAAACAAATCCCTTCCAGAAGGTGGATATGCATTTGTCATCATAGCAATTGGTTTCCTGTCTATCTAAAACTAGAAATTGTAGACTACTGTCTGGGTCACTAATAAAATGAGTTTCATCTCTTCATTTTATATTTTGTGTGTACATTAGTGATGTTTATGTTCTTTGTGCACACCAGTGATGCCCCACAGAGATATTATTTATTTGCATATAGCTCATTTGCTAGCTATAGATTTGAAAATAATGTGATGCAAGATGTGGCAAAATTTCTGATTCCACAGCATGAGTATCAAGGCATGGACATGAATCAAAGTTTGATCCTTTGCCTGCATACAATTCCATGTGGTATATACATAACCATTGTGGCTATCATCACACACACACATTTGAAATCTCTTTTTATTGGTTTTAGGTGTTTATATTTACACATGGTACTATGCCCAGTAAATTTTGTGATTACTTTATTGCAATCTTTTTGCACATCTGATAATCAGTTTTTAAATTTACATTGCACTGCTCTATATATGCAAATCATTGTTTGTTATACAAACACAAACATGCAAGTGCAAAAACAAATATAAACACATTAATAAATTATTAAAGCTTTTGAGAACCATTATGTCTATAAAATAAGGTTGTCTCAAAATTGGATCAGAGATCCAAAATTACACTGTACAAAAACCACTTTCATTATATTTGAATGCAAATTTATAAACTATAATAAAGAGCATAAATGACTTAATATTATATGATTTATATAATACACAGACAAATGCAAACAAATTAATAAATTATACCATTCAAATAATATAAAAAAAATCAAAATATTATTCAAAAAAAGTTTTTAAATATTATTCAAATAAAAATACGACCGATATTCACAATTACATTTATATTGTGTTGAAGGCCTTGAAATATGAATCATCGGTGTATTTCTAATCCATTTTATGACATAATAAGGCTGATAAAGATTTTCTGTCTTTCTTGTCTTCATGTAAACTAGTAAACTGACCAAAAAATAAAAAATAATAAATGCACCTATTAATAAAAATATTAATAAAGAATTCAAATTTTATCTGATATCAAATTGTGAGACATCATTTTAAAATGGAATTAAGCATCAACAAATGCTGCAATGTCTATTGATGCCATGCTTATAACTTTTAAGCACTTTAAAAATGAAAACAAAATTTCAATGAATCAGCTACCATATATGCATAGCATGGCATAAACAGAACTAAATCAGATTTTGTTTAGTTTTTTTTATATTCCATCCATAATTTACTTTTTTCTTGTATTAATTTTAATATCCTTTTATTTATCCAATTTATATTACAGTTTTTATTATTATTCATCATAATGATTTCTTGTGATTCTTTTTATGTAGTTTTGAATATTTCTACAAACTTCTCATATATAGTATTAATGTTATTAAATTTTTTGACTTCATTCCTGTCACTTTCTTGTAGAAATTTTCTAATTAGTTCTGATATTTAATTATGTTATACTTTAGAAATAATGATTAGTAATATTTTCTTTAATAACAGTAGTAAAAATATTATTTTTTATTAAACTTATATTAAACGAAAAAACTATATTCAATATAATATTTGATCTCAAGTGTGTTTTAACATGTCATATACCGCATATGCTGCTAATGCATCTATACAATCTTCACTACTTTTAGAATTTTTCTCTAAATCAATATTAATGTCACCTATAATATTATTTCAGTTTTAGTTTGTCTAAAATATGTATGTGAGGTCATATCATGAATACATTTAACATTTGTAATTTGGTAAAACAGATTAATATTTATTAACTTACTAATGATTGGAATATTTTACATTACCATGCATTTACATAGGTTCACCTCTATGTATTGTAATAATACAAAGCAATGATGTACATGTGATGAGATGTAAAAACATCATGATCCCCAAATAATATCATAAACATCTTGAGTCCCAAACAATCATAAAATAAACATGAGAGAATCATCATAACATAAGATATATAAGCATAATAATAATTATAAGTTACTTCACCAGTGTGGAAGATGTATCTAAAAGAGGGTTAATATCAAAATGAAGGCTAATTGCCTAGTTTCTGCCAAATTTAGGGTATAATATCAAACAATAATCTACATGATCAGACTTAATTGCTAAAGTATCTATCTATCAATGAAAAAGTTACTGTCATCCTGATAAATGCTGATCATCATCAATACTCTGACCATAGAGCAACATGAGTGTACAGGCCATCTATAAACAATTTGTAATCTGTATAAATAAAATGCTGCGAATTGATTTTAAAGTGATTTTTACTTTTGTGCCATCCAGAAAAATATTTGGATGTCCAAACACAAACATATATCCCATATACATATAAATTAATCATTATTACTTCAGAGAGAGACCTTAGAATATGTGAACAAAAAATATAATTGTAAATGCTTAATCTATCCCAATTTAAAATCTCACCACAGTATTTTTACAAATTCTTTAAAACAATATATGATGAAATAAGGTCACATTCACTGTCAATTCATAGAAGACATAACTTGATGAGTAAAGACCTTGATTCAAAAAATAACTTCAGAAACTATTATTTTTTTAACAATTATTTCATAACCTTAACAAATGAATAATATATATATATATATATATATATATATATATTGTAATGGGATGGGTTGGGTGAGAAGTGGATGGAAAATACAATTGAACTGGGATGATGGAAACATCATCATTCACAGTCCATTTAATAAAATATCAATAATTTACAAAAGTTATCTATAAGTAAATATTTAAAGATATAAGTGTATGAGATTAGAGAATCTCTGAGATCATTGTGAGATCAGACAGTCACTATAAATCCACCAGCACTACAATTTAAAAAATAAGTACAAGTAAATACTTGAGAGAACCATTCATCATAATCATTGATGGGAATAAACAAATTAGTACAATAAATCAGAACAAAATCAACAGTCCATCCTATGGCTGGATTTGAACCATAAAAAATATAAATCAACAGTCAACCTTGTGACTGGATTGGAAATGGGTCTTCTGTAGACCAGGTTAACCATTGAGCCTTTGCCATCCCGGGCAATTATATAAACATAACTTGGATGCACCAGCTTAGTGCCCATCTATTAAAAATACACAATAATCAGAAATCAAAACAGTAATGTTGGGACATTTAAAACATGCTGATCATCATCAATGCTCAGGCCACTTGTATTGGCCAATTATAAACTTGAATTTTTAACAAGACTGAACTAAAATAAAATATAGTGAATGGGCTTTAAAGAGTAACCTCTTTTTTGCCAACCAAGATGATGATTGATCATCTCTGGATGCCCAAAGCACTAAACACATCCCCACTTATATATTCATCCCATGCTCAAATCTAGCCCAGAGAACACAAGCTCCATTACTGTATATGAACAAGAGATGATGAAATACAATTTTAACAATTAAACACAAGTTTATTAATAACAAAAAAATAAATGATTAAGGTCTTATAAGGGTTCTGATTTTGAAAGATACACAATAACAAAGTCATCCCTCTGTAATTTACAAGATTACTACAAAATTCAAGTTACACACACACACACACACATATATATATATATATATATATATATGCACATACACTATATTAGTGTATTCTATGTAAGCCAACTGGTTACATATATATATATATAATTAGATACCAACCAGTAACCACCTAAACATTCACAATAATCAATATTTCTACACTTCTGTCAAGGCAACCTTCACACCTTTTAATAGCAACAATGGAAATCCATTCTTACTAATGATCCATTGAATATATATGGACCCTTAAAGATTGCAACTTGACTATAGAATATGAAATATTGATACAATGAAGTTTAAATAAACTTCTTTAAACATGAAATAAACATGTCACTGTAATGCAGACTAATAAATAGTCAATTATAACATTACAAACTGCAATACTTTTAAATTGCTCATGTATTATTTAGAAATAATAAGTGAAATAGTGCTTAAAGCTAAATGGGATAATGATGTAATTAGATACCAACCAGTAACCACCTAAACATTCACAATCATCAATATTTCTACACTGCTGTCAAGGCAACCTTCACACCTTTTAATATTATTAAGAGACATAAGTAATAGAATATTGTGTTATGAGAACCAGATAAATAGAATTAAAACAATAAACACTGGCGAAGAAAATTATGTTAGTGATTAGTCACAAAGAAATTTTAAACAGTGTTGAGATCATTAACCTTCCACAGATGTGCGATAACCCAGCAGACATTGGAGTTTAAAAAATATATATGTGTTATGAATATTATGTGTGTCTTCACTTCAACTTTTCAATTCCATTTTCATGTTTCATTAGTTGTTAATTTAAAGGGATAGTTAATGCATATATGCATGTGTTTAGTTACGAATAAGTGTTTTGAATCTACCTATGGCCAAAATAAAATAAAAACAAATTATTCAAAATTGCAATTAATCAATATTTTAATATTTTGAATAACTTAATTAGAATTTATATTGTTATAATGTCAAACCCGAATAAGTTCCAAACTTTTGTAAATTGTGCATACTTAAACAAATAAAAGTAAATATAGATTTTCTTTTGATCATCAAATTATGTTTATCATTTAATAAATTATGTTTATCGTTTAATATCACAATGAGTTTCAACCATCAGATAATTATCACAAATTTAGTTTATTCACTGATGTTTTATCAACTTCATTTATGATTATTACTACTTGATGTAATTAAATAATAATAATAATAATAATAATAATAATAATAATAATAATAATAATAATAATAATTATTATTATTATTATTATTATTATTATTATTATTATTATTATTATTATTATTATTATTATTATTATTATTATTATTATTATTATTATTATTATTATTATTAAAAAAATAAGAAAATAAAACAAATAATATAATTCCAAATCTATTATGTTTCTATATAAGAAATATAATTTCATAAAAAAAAATTACTTCTTGTTAATTATTAATAATTAAATTAATTATCCTTTACTTTAACAAAATTATTTTTGTTCTCAATGATTAAAATTGAAGAGCATTAGAACAAGTTAAAAAAATTTGAGATTAGTTAAAAAATTTCTTCACTTTTATTATGAAAATAAAAAAATTCCATACACTTTTACATTTTAGAAGGAAAAATGTTCAATCCATTCAAAATTTTTTTCTATTCTTTACATATACATTGTATCATACTTGAATTCTCTACTTTTATTTTTTCTTTCACTTCATTCAACATTATCATCATCACATTTTGGCTTTTTCTTTCATTGTACTCATCATTTCTTTTAATTCTGCCACACATTGTTGTTGTTTTAATATATATCTTGGAATTTAAAATCCATTTTCTGTTGAGATTCATTTATCTCTTCAAATTTGCATCCATTTTCCATTGACATTAACATATTTTTGGAAATTTGAATTCCATTTTTTGTTAGTGTCCATACATTTTCAAATAGAATTCTTGTTGTCTTTCAAAATCAAATTATATTGCATTTCTAAACAATTGCTGGCAATTTGTTTTTTATTGGTTTGCCTGTTCAGTGTACAGGTTTCAACTCTGTTGTTTATTCCATCTCTTGCATGGCCAATTTCTCCATATTTAAATATTTTTCAATTTTCTTCAATTTTAAATTTGTTATCATTAATTGTATGGAAATTTATGTGTTATACTCTTTGCTTTTAATATCAAACTATACCTTATATACTCTTTGCTTTATTTACTTTTATTTATTAGTGTGCAGAACTATATTTTATTTATTGTTTGCTTCACTACTCTACCTTATTGTCACTGCCCTCAATACTACTTTAATTAATTGATATGTAAATTACAAATCCCTTTGCCTACTTATTCTTCTGTCTTCTAGCCTTTTAACATTTAAACAACTTTCATTCTATTTACTAATGCCAAACTTTTCTTATTCCATTAACTACCCACTAATTATGTAATATAAAAACAATTTAAATCATTAAATTTTACCATCAAATTTTTTAAATAGTATGTATTGTACCAGTTGGAATCCCTCAGTTGGCTTTCATGTTGGTATCATTTTCTGTACCTGTTCAAAACCCATTTGCCATCTCCATTTAAAAAAATGATGCATATATCTGTACGTCATGAGCATGAAATGATGTGTATATTTAAAATGAGAGATTGATAACAATCTTCGATAATACCCAGGGTTAAATACAATGAATATTATGTTACTAATTATTAGACAAAAGAAATTTGATTTCAATTAAAAAGCAAAATCTTTCCCTGTTAAACCACTTATATTTCCACCCCAATATCTATTTGCCTGGTAGATGTTTCCCTCACTCTTCACATACCTTGAAAAGATTGTATTAATTTGACAACCCTTAGCACCAGCCCCAACATAATAAAAGAAAGCAAACAAAAATTAAATAATTTTCCCTTCCCTATCTGTCAAGAGAGTATGCAAAGAGAAATTTATTTTCTGTTCTTAGACATAAGTTTTCTTTAGATGAAGGAAAACTGGGTGAAAATATTCTAATTTAACTCCCCGATATAATATCCCGATGGCTAGCTCAATTGTAATTCTTTATCCCAGGTACTTTGAATAAGTACTGCTATAACTTTTTATAGCGGTGGTCAGCAAACATCACAAATAGGTGATTATATTTTATTATTATTAATTTTCTTTATTTTATAATAGATTATACGATAACAAATAAAGTATGAGAATATAATTTATTTAACTAAAATCCCCCCTCCACCACATATATTTTTAAACATTAGAATATTGAATCTTAAATTAATTATAGGGCTTTCTATCCCAATTTCATGAGTCTACATATAATTATACAAGAACATCTAAATCTTTATATTCAAGATCTAGTTAGAGTAAACAAAAAAAATCCATTTTCTAATTTACATCTAGTTTAATTTAATTGCTATGAATGCAAATGGTTAAATATGGATGCCAATGTGTGAGTGGTCTATATTCCCTCTTTCTGCACAAAACAACAAATGTTTCATTTTATAAATTCTCAAAATATTAAAGTAGGTTATACACAGATCTAACCCCTTGAACTTTCCCCATTTGCATATATAAACTCTTAGTGTTAGATACACCTTTACCTTTGAGTATGTAAAATAATAATTTACGTATATATATATTATATATATATAAAATTTTAAAAATAAATGTATAGGCCGGGTATATTTATTACTCCACGTAAGGTGACACCACCATGATTAACATTAAAATAAAAGGTAAAGGTGAAATATGGTAAAAGAACAAGAAATAATAATAATCTTATATTTAATATGTTTGAGGAGATCTGTGTATAAGCAAAATGATTTTACAATATTTCATATAATAACAAAAAAAAATAATATATTTTATGGTGTTTTAGTAACTATTACAATTATCTGGGTTATATACACTTTAAAAAACAAATACAAATAACAAACTATAAAAAAAATATAAACTTTTTTTTTTTCATTTTACTCATCTTTATCTGCTTGCTGTCTAGGTCCAAACTTCTGGGTGGACCATCTTAACTACTAGAAAGGATGGTGCCATTCACTTTAACCCCTCACCCTCCTTGTAGAGTCCTTCAATCAGGGTATATTGAATCTCTGACACATCCATCTCGACAACCATGTATCGGAACTGGCAGGTCTACTGCTATGGTTCTTCCTACTCCATGGTTTTGTAGGCTATCAGATGAAATTTGGTTGTCACTTTAATCATGGCACTCCAAATTATTTTTCTTTTTTTTTTGATTGATTACTGAACACTGAATGCTTCTATGATTTTCCACATGATATGGGTGTTGGTGGCTTCGGTTATAATTTGCGCAAACCACCAGGAAAGACCTTTTACAGAAGTTTATGTCCGTTCAAGAACTTAATTAAGCTCCTTCTTGATTTAAGAAGAATATTCAGCAATCCAAAAGCATATTCATTGAAAGAATAAAAATCTAATATAATCTCCCGATTCCGTACAGGTAGATTATGTAGATCTGTCCATTCAATAATAATATTTTAAACCACATATAGATTCATCTTCCTTTCTGAGTTCAATATTAATCATTAATATTTTACACCACACATGGATTCATGTGGCTTTCTCTGTCCAACACTAATCAACAACTAAAATCTTTTTGTTCATCTCCCAAGTAGGTTAAAAAAGTTCCAATCTGCCCACATTATCAATTACTTACATCCCCCTTCGAGCTATTGTGTCAGATAATTTTACTTTTGTACATTCTTTATAAAAATCTTGTTTCAAAAATCTCTTTTTAGGAATTTCAAAACTCCATATTGGAGTAATAGACCACCCACATTCTTTAGATAACAATTTTGGAATTGATTTACAAATTAATTAATTAAAAAAAACTGCCTGATTACATACAACAAAGTAAAAATAGAAAAACAAAGATTAATCAAATCCACCTTTTAAACAGAAGATTCTTGTCAATCACACAAAAAATATTTATATATATATTTTTTAAAATAAAATAAAAACATTTTAAAAATTATCAAAAAGAAAAAATATATATATATATATGAAAATCTTCATACATATACGTATTACATATACGTTTTAAATAAATACATTTATAGTGTGTTATTATACATATTAGAACATTTACAATAAATGACACATTTATTTCAAAATAAATAATATATGTGTTAGTTGTGTATGCGAGATGGGAATCTAGTATAAACCAACTCTTATTGTTTATTCCTTTTTATTTTATTTAATGACTTCAATAAATTTAGCTCTGCCAACTTGTTGGCTACAGCCATCTTGTGCATGGATGTTTTACGGTCTGGCACAATACCTCCCTCCCTGATGAGATCATTAAAAGAGAATAATTGTTCTTTTTTAATATCTTACATAAATTATTTACCTACTATTAACTTTTAATGTTTTTTATACCAATTTTGAGTTAATCGCTTATACCAATTTTGAGTTAATTCTTCAACCGTCTCTTACGAAGCTCCTCGTCGACATCTGACGTCACTCTAACTCTGCCAGTTCTTAAGCTAAAAAATTCTTTTGATAGGTTTTGAATAGGTTTTTAAAAGTTCTGTAAGATGGTGCCCTCTTCCGATTTATTTTACATGTAAAAAATAAAAAAAAACGCATTTAAACCTAAACAAAGAAAGAACATCGTTTGTAATTGGTTGTTAGTGAGCTCTCAGCCAAAAAAGACATTCTGATTGGCTGGAAAGAACAAAGAAACCGCCTGATCAAAGAAAATAAAGAAAAACGCTGAGATTTTCATTTCGAATGCAATTTTAAGTATTAAAAAAATATAATTTCAGAAATTAAACTAGTTTTTTAAAAAAAAAACTAAAAAAACAAAATTATTTTCGAAAAATATTGAAGATTTTAGTAAAAATATTAAAGAAATATTTAAAAGAAATATTTACTTTTTTATAATGTAAAAGTCGACCTTTTTGTTTATATTATAGCTTTTATGTTGCCAAAATTGAATATTTTAGAATAAATAAATAGCAATTTATTTTTGAAAGAACTTTCATTCTCTTCATAACCTGAAAAATTAGTAATATACTTTTTATAAACGTATCTGAGTTGAATTTAATATTATAGGCGAATATGTTTTAACAATATGCTTTGTCTTCAGTTTGTGAGTTGGCCAATTAAAAGATTTGATTTTTACCTCATACAACCAATAATATAATTAGCGGTTAAAAGGTTAATCGCTATATTCCCTTAGGGTTTTAAAGACCGAGCATTATATGAGCCCTTAATTCCTTGTTCCGTTCTCACCCAGAAAGCATTATTCCCACAGCAATCTACAAATTCGAAAGGGCCTTCATATCAATTATAAAATTTCTTAAATTTGAACTTCCTTGGATCACTTACATGGGCATCCTAACCATGACTTTATCCCCTATTTGGAATCTATATTTAGGGGTTCCCTTCTGCTTTTTATGCCTAATGCTCATTCATTGCATTTGGGTCTTGGCTTGTCTGGAAGATTAGTTTTGAACAATTTTGGAAGGTGTTTTCCAAAGTGTAATTGCATGGGAGTAAATCCTGTGGATTCATTTAAAGACCAGTTAATATAATTTAGCATCTGAGGTAATTGTTTAACCCATCCCTATGGTTTGTTAGCAAATAGGTATGGAATAGTCTGCTCAACTCCCGCATGACTCATTCACAGAGGTTACTCTGAGGATTTCGGATTGATGTTAACAGGTTCTTGATACCTCATTTAGAGACCCATTGGTTTCATTCTTCAGACACAAAAGGGGTCCCATGATCCAAGAGTATGGCCTTTGGCTTCCCTACTTTTGGGAAATGTAAGGTGTCTAACACCTTAGTAACTTCTCGAGTGGTAGTGCATGACAGAGGGTAGGCAGCCACCCATTTTGAAAATAAATTACATGTGACAACTAGGTATTTCTTTTTGTTGAATGGTGGCAAGGGGCCAAAAAAATCTATAGCCATAATTTCATTTGTGTCATCAGGTATGATTGATTTCATTGGACTAATGTAAACTTGATTTTGTGGTTTTGTACATTGACACACTTCACACTGATTCAGTAGTGATAACATCCTAGTGCATCCCTGGCCAGTAAAACCAATATCTTAGGCAATACTCAGTATTTGGTGTTCCATAATGACCATACAATGATGCATGTAGCTGATGAGAGACCATCTCATTATTGGAAGTATCATTGCTCTCCATTCATCCCTGCCTTTTTGAAGTTGATAATATAACACCCCTCCTTCGACTTTATATCTGTTCCTTTTCTCTTTTGAAACAGTACTTTCTTCAGATTTCTCCTGGCATTCTGTCAAAATACGATTTAGATAGCTGTCTTCTTGCTGCCTCTTAGCTAGTTGGTTTAATTCTTTTTCTATCTCTTCATCTTTTCCCAGTAACATTGTATTTGCTATGTATGCTTGCTCCAGACTAAGATGTTTAGAGGTTTGCACTGGGACAGGATGTCAACTGAGGATATCTGCGACTATGTTTCTGCCCCTTCACAATATCTCACAGTATAGTTAAATTCTTGAAGGAATAAGCTCCACTGGACGAACCTGCTATTAGTGAGATAGCTGTGGTTTAGAAACTCAAGACTTTTATAGTCAATTATCACCATCACTTGAGAGCCTAACAACATAGGAAAAAACTTTTGGAAGGCCCATACAATGGCAAGGCTCTCCTTTTCAGTGACAGTATAATTGAGTTCTGGTCGATTTAGGAGGCGGCTTATAAAATATAGTACTCCTATCTGACCATCAGGTTGAATTTGGGACAGAGTGACCCCTAGCCCATATCCACTACTATCTGTCTGGAGTATGAAAGGCTTATCATAGTCAGGATAGTCCAACACCACCTGTTTTAAAAAACTTTGTTTTACTCAATTAAAAGTTTCGTCCTGTTCTGTGGTCCATTTCCATCGGACCTCTTTTAAGATCAGTCTGAGCAATGGTTCCATTTGGCCAGCATAATTTTTCACAAAATCTGTTATAAAAGTTACAGAGTCCCAAGAATGACCATATATGTTTTTTCGTTTGAGGTCTAGGGAAATCTGCAATCAGTGTTATTTTATCTGGATGAGGCTTGATACCTGACTGGCCTACCAAGTGTCTTAAAAATTTGATTTCATCAGAAGCCACTTTACTCTTCTTTAAATTTACCTTTATATCTTTTTCTTTACATTCTCTAAACAACTGTTCCAACTGCTGGAAATGCTCTTCCATAGATGCAGATGCTATAACTACATTGTCCACATACATGGTGAGACTTTTCTTTATATCAGATGATAGGACACGATCTAGGCACTGAAACAACCCTGCACCACTGTTTATAAGTCCAAAAGGCATATGATTAAACTTGTATGAATATCTCCCATACCTGAATGCAGTATACTGGTGATCATTCAGGTATATTTCTATTTTCCAGTAACTGGAAATTAAATCGAATGTAGAGAATATTCTCTTCCCTTTAAATTTTCCTAGTAACTCTTGTATTGGGGGTAGGATCATACAGTCTGGTATAGTCACCTTATTGAGTTGATGGGCATCTAAGCACAACCTTACCGATCCATCTTTTTTTCTAACCACCACCAAAGGGTTGGAATAAGGGGACGAACATTTACTAATTATGCTCCCATTCAACATCTGCTCTGTTTCTCCACTTCGTTTTTAAATTGATTCAGGACTGGGTATGATCATGCTTGAAAAAGTTCCCCTGACTTCAGTTTGATCTTTTGTTGGTATCCTCTAATCTTCCCTGAACTGTCCGGAAAAATTTTGTGATATTCTTGAAATATTCCTTTGAGTCTTTGGCTGTCCTGGTTAGAAGCTATCTTCACCTCCCTTGTTTTTTCTTGCGTCAAATCTAAAATAGATTGATTTATACAACAGGTTTCCCCCAAATTAGGTAACTGAAGGGGCAAGAATTTAATATTACCTCCCTGGTATCTGGTTCTTATACAAGAAATCTGACCCAAATATGACCTCATGAATTAGGCTACCCATAATTAAAAATACATGACAAACTATCCTTCCACTTATAACTAATTCTAACCATATTTGCTTAAGTATAAGGTTTGCTTTTTGATTATTTTCAAGGGTGATTTGTGTAGCCTTTAAAGGTAAGGTCTCTATTTGCGGGTTTACCGATAAAATTCTCTGGCATAATTCCTCTGATATCACTGATATCTGGCTACCTGAGTCTAACATTGTGATGACCTCAATCCCCTCACTTTCTAATGATATTTTTGGACAACTCTGCAGTGCATATTCTGGTGCTTTATCTTCCCAAGAACAGACCAAATTTGACATTTCCTTTTTGATGATGTGTTTACGCAGACCACTCTTTGCATTCCTATGCTGGGCAGTACTTTTATTATTTTCTTACATCTCCCCTGCCATTCCATCTTGTGCTTTTCCATCTAGGGTGTCTAGTAGGTAAGTTACTTGTTCAACTGATTTCACTCCAGTTATTTCTAGCATCTGTGTGACATGAGAGGGGAAATTATGTAGAATAATCCTAATAATTTAGCCCTCTGACATATCACATGCATTTAAAGTCTGCAGTCTTGCTACTGGCCTGTAGAAAAACAAATTTTCATTAATATAATTTTTGTATTTCTCTTGCATGACTTGATACATAATTGTTTCTTAATGCTCTGCACTCCAAAAATTCCTCAGGACTGTGCCATTATATTCCTGGAAGGTTTGTGGGTATTGGAACAAAGATTCCCACTATGCTTGAGCATCTCCATGCAAGTGATTACATGCAATTGCTAGTTTACTAAACTCATCTATTGGGTTTACATGGAAATATTTTTCCAAACTCCTAATATGGTCAATAGGAGCTTCTCCTGCCTAACCCTCAAATATCTTGATTTTCAAAAACTGATTAATGCTTTGTGGAGGTATTTGATTTCTCCCCTCTCTGCTTTTAACTAAACTTTAATCTGGCCCACTTGCTTCTTTATTCCTCATATTATAATCTTGTCCCTTTGGACACTTTTTAATCACAATATCATCACTATCATTAACCTCAGTCTCTTGTTTTGTGTTCTTTTGTACTGACTTAACCAACTGTCCATCTATTTGAGGTTTCTCCTCTCTGCTTCAAGTTGGCTTGCTATGTCCCATTTCTAACCTCTCAAATCTTGCATCCATTTCTCTTAATATTTCACTCTTCACCTCTTTTATCTTTTTGTCAGTAGCTGCTCTCTGTTCATGCATCTCCTTTCTCAATTCTTCTAGTTCTTTTGGTATTTTAGCCACTTGCTTTTTTACATAATTTAAATCCTGCACCATTAATTTCAGGTCTTCATTTTCATTTTTTTGGGTTCATCTTGTTTGTCCCCCAAGTCTTCTTTTTCTGGCTGTTCTTTCACATTTTTCTTTTTTGCTCTAATCAACATATATTTGTATTAGAAATCCTATAACTTCATGAATCTTTAATCTGTAATTTGGGAATATCTATTACATTATCTTTCTTTTTTGTTTTGCTCATATTAAACTATATTAACCTTTGTAACTATCTTAAATCCCAAATATCTAATTTTAATTCATATTAAAAGCACTTAAAATTGTGTATTTTCCCTCTATTTAAAACTACAAATATATAAAATTTTTATCTCGTATTAAAACTACTTCAAATTGCATACTTCTCTCTATTTCAAGCTACAAATATATAAAATTTAATCTTGTATTATCCTGCACAGTACACCATGCCTTACGTTCAGTCCCAATCACCATATGTTTAAGTCAACTTCCTACCAGCACATTTACCTGATTTTATTATAACTCACTTGATCCGCTCTAACAAACTAATAATCAAAAAAAAATTCTAGATACTCTTCTTTTTTGAACCAACTGTTTAAAACGTATATTACTCAACCTATAACTCGTCTATACTACATTTTATAAGCAAACAAAAAATATCTTTCTTCATTAATTTCATTTCCACTAATATTACTAATTTTATTTTCTTTCATCACTCTATTTGCAATTTTTTATTTGAGACCTTACATGTCAGGGTCAATTCTGTACCGGTTCGAATTCCTCACTTGGCTTCCATGTTGGTGTCATTTTCAGTACCTGTTCAAAATCCATTTGCTGTCTCTATTTAAGAAAATGATGCATATATCTGTACATCATGAGCATGAAATGACATGTATATTTAAAATGAGAGATCGATAGCAATCTTCGATAATACCCAGGGTTAAATACAATGAGTATTATGTTACTAATTATTAGATGAAAGAAATTTGATTTCAATTAAAAAGCAAAATCTTTCCCTGTTAAACCACTTATATTTCCACCCCAATATCTATTTGCCCGGTAGACATTTTCCCTCACTCTTCACATACCTTTAAAAGATTGTATTAATTTAACAATCCTTAGTGCCACCCCCAACATAATAAAAGAAAGCAAAAAAAATTAAATAATTTTCCCTTCCCTATCTGTCAAGAGAGTATGCAAAGAAAAATTTATTTTCTGTTCTTAGACATAAGTTTTCTTCAGGTGAAGGAAAACTGGGTGAAAATATTCTAAATTAACTCCCCGATATAATATCCCGATGGCTAGCTCAATTCTGATTCTTTATCCCAGGTACTTTGAATAAGTATTGCTATAACTTTTTATAGCTGTGGTCAGTAAACATCACAAATAAGTGATTATATTTTATCATTATTATTAATTTTCTTTATTTTATAATAGATTACACGATAATAAAGTATGAGAATATATAATTTATTTAACAAAATTCCCCCTCCACGACATATATATTTTTAAACATTAGAATATTGAATCTTAAATTAATTATAGGGCTTTCTATCCCAATTTCATGAATCTACATATAATTATACAAGAACATCTAAATCTTTATGTTCAAGATCTAGTTAGAGTAAACAAAAAAAATCCATTTTCTAATTTACATCTAGTTTAATTTAATTGCTATGAATGCAAATGGTTAAATATGGATGCCAATGTATGAGTGGTCTATATTCCCTCTTTCTGCACAAAACAATGAATGTTTCATTTTATAAATTCTCAAAATATTAAAGTAGGTTATACACAGATCTAACCCCTTGAACTTTCCCCATTTGCATATATAAACTCTTAGGATTAGATATACCTTTACCTTTGAGTATGTAAAATAATAATTTACGTATATATATATATAAAATTTTAAAAATAAATGTATAGGCCGGGTATATTTATTACTCCACGTAAGGTGACACCACCATGATTAACATTAAAATAAAAGGTAAAGGTGAAATATGGTAAAAGAACAAGAAATAATAATCTTATATTTAATATGTTTGAGGAGATCTGTGTATAAGCAAAATGATTTTACAATATTTCATATAATAACAAAAAAAAATTAATATATTTTATCGTGTTTTAGTAACTATTACAATTATCTGGGTTATATACACTTTAAAAAAAAAATACAAATAACAAACTATAAAAAAAATATAAAAATTTTTTTTTTCATTTTACTCATCTTTATCTGCTTGCTGTCTAGGTCCAAACTTCTGGGTGGACCATCTTAACTACCAGAAAGGATGGTGCCATTCACTTTAACCCCTCACCCTCCTTGTAGAGTCCTTCAATCAGGGTATATTGAATCTCTGACACATCCATCTCGACAACCATGTATCGGAACTGGCAGGTCTACTGCTATGGTTCTTCCTACTCCATGGTTTTGTAGGCTATCAGATGAAATTTGGTTGTCACTTTAATCATGACACTCCAAATTATTTTTCTTTCTTTTTGATTGATTACTGAATGGTGAATGCTTCTATGATTTTCCACATGATATGGGTGTTTGTGGCGTCAGTTAATATTTGCGCAAACAACCAGGAAAGACCTTTTACAGAAGTTTATGTCCATTCAAGAACTTATGTGAATTAAGATCCTTCTTGATTTAAAAAGAATATTCAGCAAAAAAAGCATATTCATCGAAAGAATAAAAATGTAATATACTCTCCCCATACCGTACTGGTTGGTAGGTTACGTAGCTCAGTCCGTTCAATAATAATATTTTAAGCCACATATAGATTCATCTTCCTTTCTGAGTTCAATATTAATCATTAATATTTTACATCACACATGGATTCATGTGGATTTCTCTGTCCAACACTAATCAAGAACTAAAACATTTTTGTCACCGTCACCTCCCAGGTAGGTTAAAAAAAACCCTGTCCACCCACAAGTTTCAATTACTTACTTCCCACTTCAAGCTATTGCATCAGATAATTTTTCTTTTGTACATTCTTTATAAAAATCTTCTTTCAAAAATCTCTTTTTAGGAATTTCAAAACTCCATATTGGAGTAATAGACCACCCACATTCTTTAGATAACAATTTTGGAATTGATTTACAAATTAATTAATTAAAAAAAACTGCCTGATTACATACAACAAAGTAAAAATAGAAAAACAAAGATTAATCAAATCCACCTTTTAAACGGAAGATTCTTGTCAATCACACAAAAAATATTTTTATATATTTTTTTTAAAAATAAAATAAAAACATTTTAAAAATTATCAATATATATATATACGAAAATCTTTATACATATACGTATTACATATACGTTTAAAAAAATATATACATTTCTAGTGTGTTATTATACATATTAGAACATTTACAATAAATGACACATTTTTAGTGGGTTATTATTTCAAAATAAATAATATATGTATTGGTTGTGTATGCGAGATGGGAATCTAGTATAGACCAACTCTTATTGTTTATTTCTTTTTATTTTATTTAATGACTTCAATAAATTTAGCTGTGACAACTCGTTGGCTACAGCCATCTTATGCATGGACGTTTTATGGTCTGGCACAGTATATATATATCAGGTACACACATTTTGGAGGCAAAATATATATTGAAACTGGGCACTTTGGTAAATGTTTTTATTCATGACAAACGTGGGTGCCAAAGTATAATCTGGAACCACTCTGTAAATATCTTCAATGCACACTTTGTGGTGCTAAAATATAGATAGTGGATTGGGTCCAGATTATATATCTTGCCAATATGTTTTAACTTAATATGTTACTAGGTCATAAATATATTAAATATATAGATACCATATTCTATTTGGCTGTACTTTATTTTTCATGCTGGAAAATGATGATAAATCACAAATCAGTTATACTTTTTGACTGTTATATATCACAGTGACATTCAAAAGAGAAAGCAATGAGTTCTCACAACTGCGATCATGTGTATAGAACAATTCTGTCTAGTGCCACTTTCATTCTGAAAGAATGCTCTTGGTACTACCTCTAGCAACAATCATGAGGCTGACAATATCATCAACTTCTCATGTTACATGTTTTTTCTTAAGATGTATGACAAATTATATCTAAATAGGTTAAGAATGAGAGAGAAAAAAACAGACAACTATATTTAAAAATATTAATAATATGTATTTACAACACTTACAGTATAGATATAATAAACACCTCCATACTTCCCCATTCTTTTCAAATTCATATAAATAAAAATATTAAAAAAGACAAATGACCCCCAAGATGCATTTCATGCTGAACCAGTACTCCTCAGTTGGGCCAGGTCACTATCTCTCATATATATCTTTATTATATGAAATTATTTATCTAGAGTAAATTGTTACATTTTTATTTACCATTGTCAAACTTCCTCCACTCACAACTTTGATGGCATCCATTTCAGATAAATACACTAATGATTATTACTAATCATTTTCGAAACTAGAGATTATCTCTAGCACAGATATAAACTTTAAACCTCAGTTAAAGATTAATATATCTGATTTTTTAATTTTACACACACGGAGTTATTCTCCTTTCTCTGTCCCGTATGTAATATCTTTATAGATATAATAAACACTTTCATACTTTCCCATTCTTTTCAAATTCATATAAATAAATAAAGACATAATAAAAGATAAATGACCCCCTACAGTATTTACAATCATGACATATTTCTGCATAAATCACACACACACACACACACATATATATATATATATATGGAAAAGGATTCATTCATAGTAGAGAAGCCATTTAACTGAACTAAATTTAACCCATGAGCTCCGAAAGGCTTACATGAAATACAGATCTTGCCGCAACAATTTTTTACACTTAAATTAACATTAATTCATAACCCTGATACTACTAATAATAATAAAGATGGGAAAAAATAAAAATATAAAATAAATCAACAAATACATATTAATATTGAGATGGTATTTTTCCATCTCATATTAAAATAATATATTATTTAATGGTTTTCTATTTATTTATTTTTTGTATTGCAAATTTTATTTTTTATTAATGAAATTTTAAATTAAATTAATTTATCTTTTAAGCTATCTAGATTAAAAGTTTCTTTTGTTAATCAAACTTTAAAGTTTGTAGTCTAATCAAGTGTATAAACTTTACTTTTTGCTAATTACTTCTTGGAATGTTGAAAGTTGCAGAAAGCAAAACTAAAATCAAACTCTACTGTAAAGTGTTAATTAATAATGAATTGTTATGATTCTATGTTTGATAAATGAATTTTTAATTATAATTAACAAAGAAAAAAAAATCATCCATATCGCAGATAAAAGAAGAAATCTACACTTGATAAGATATTCATAGACTATAGCCTGAAAACAAAAATGCAAGTTTAAAAATGCTAAGTGAAACAAAGGTGGGTGCTTGTGGAAAGGTATAAAATGAAAGAACTTCTTTTGCCAGAGGAAGATAGTCTTGTATGTATAGAGTGATAGATAGTGAAGTTTGTGAAAAGGCAGATTACTAGGACTCATAATATTGTTTCTAAAATAATGTGCCTTGCTAGACATGCAAATCCCCCCTCCAGAAAAGTCTCTATGCCATACAATATCCCTATGCAATTGGGGAAGAAGCTTCAGATAATGAACTGATGGTGTAATTGTACAACTCCATACATGAAGAAAAGGAGATATGTAAAGAATATCAAGTCTTTTTTTAATATCACATCTGGACAAATCTAAACTATAACTGAGCCATGAATTTCAACTAGTAACAGTGCTATGTTAGATAGGATCGTAAATATGAATATTTATTTTAAAGGAACTATAGGCTTTTAATATTGTTTCAACTCATTTATTTTCAGCCATAACATTTTAATGATGGTCATTTCACAAAAGAGAGTTTGTGTTTTATCTTAACTAATTTGTATAATTTTAAATTAATAACTCTGCTGTATGAGATTTATCACTATTTTATTTTATGACCTTATTGAATTTGGGTGAATCTCTAAGTCTTATGTGTCTTAAATAGATAAATTAAAAAAAATCAGGAAGGCAAATTGGTAATATAGGAACAGAGCAACTTGTTATTGATTTAATATATAATTAGCTAAGTTAAGACCTTATACCAGAGAGGGAGGAGTGCTTTGACAAAACCCGAGTGTAATTTTTTAGTTTGAATCATACATTCTCTAGGCTATCTCCAAGGTAGGGAGAGAGCACTTGGCTGAATAATGACATGTAGCTAAGGCAGTGCTTGGGTGACTCTCCCTTATCCTGTAGTTACCCTTCATTGGGTGGGGATCTCAGGAAGCACCTTGTTTCCATCTTCAATGCTTGAAAAATTTTTTTAATGGATGTATACCTATACCCTTGGTTGAAATATTGTTATATAAAACATTAGTTTGTTAATTAAGAAAGAATGGGTAATAAAGGGAGAAAATGGGTTTGGCATATTTAGATTTATCTGATTTTGCTTTAAGAGTTAATAAACCTTTAGGTCCAGAAATTTAATGTCGTGTATTGTACAATTTATTTTCTTATATGATTAAATTTAACATATGGTTGGGTAGTAACTTAATGGTATTATGATTATTTTAATTGTATAAAAAGAAAACTAAAGACTTGCTTTATCTTTTGGGTATTTGGTTTCAATAAGATGTTGCTTGGGGTGACATTATAACCATGCAATTAAGTAAATTAAAACCAGGTTCCACCAAGATTTAAATAGTAACTTTTGCAAACCTGATTCTAGGTTCAAATGCTTAGTGGCACTCTCATGCAGTTATTTGGTTTACTGGGCTAGAAATTTGTACCATCATAATATATATGTTATCATAAAGCATAAATATAAATCAGAAAAATTTCTATAATCTGTTTGACCTAGTTTAAATATGAAGCAGAAAAAATTAAAATCTATTTAAGATCAGCTTTTAAATATTAAGCAGAGAAAAATACGATCAATTTTAATTTCTGTCATAATTATCATTTTTTGTTTGAAAGCCTCTCACTCTAAATAAAATAGTTCTTGGCCAGATTTCAGTATTTTGATTTTTATCATTAGTTGACTGTAAATAGGTTTGAATCCTTTTGTGGATAACTGATCTGCAGTACAGTCACTATTAGTAATGATGTGGTCTATTTTCTTGAGCTCTTCACCATTAATAGCAGGAAAATAGGGGTAAAATATGGATTGTGTGTTTATCAGGGTTAGAGTTACAAAATTGGGTAAAAGACAACAGTCATTGCTTGTTTCTATTTAATAATCTGTTGGTACAGGCATGAAAACATATCTCAAAAAATGGCATTGGCAGAAAGCTACATGGTAAAAGGTTTTAATGTTTTATATCAGAATAGCAAGACTTTCAGCTATGCTATGCTTTTCCAAGTTAGCTATTTAATAGATCATGAGTAAGCAGTATCTTAATAACTTGGAAATGCTGTTCTTTCCAGCTTCAGTCTTTATAATATCATTGGCAAAGTTTTATTAGCTTGGTGAGATAAGCTATGAGTTGGCTCTTTTCAAGCTCACTTGTCTGCGTCAATGTTACAGTTCTAGTTGCTGTTACCCCACTTATATCAATGCTATCCATCATCGTCAACAATTCAGATATTTTATTGACATCAACTTATTCATTATTTTAACAAATAAATAAAATGCCAGAAGTTATTTTTTCTTACCTTTACTGAAATCTAATTACATTTATTCTCATTAGTATTTTTTCCAAATTTAACTTTGTTTTTTCTTTACATACAAAACTATTTGATAAGACATAAATTCTTAATTAACTTGACATGCACAATAACATCTTTTAAATTATATAATTAAATATATATATATTTTTTGCTCAGCAAAGTAAAGGAATTAAATTAATGAATTCTCCTTTTATTTTATTTTTTTAAAAATATGTACTTTATCAATATGAGAGAAATGAACGAAAGACAGCATTGTAGCATTCCAAAAAATATTAGACATGGATATTTTTACTCATAACTTTAACTCTTTTAAGATTATATAATTATAAATAGAATATCTGAATATTCCAACTAATTATCTTTAAGAGAATATTATTTATATGCTGTTGTCTTTCCCCTAAGATCCGTTTTTATAAATCTTTTTAAAGGCATTAGTATCATCATCAGTTAGGAACAGTTGAAACTGTAAAAAATAAATAATTTTTCTTTTAAGTATCAGAAGAGTGAAATGTTGTTATTATCAGTTAATATGCTAATTAACTGTGTTGATTTCATTTAACTTTTATAAAATTGAAATTAATTACATTATTTGAATAAATTGTTATATTTTCATTTACCATTGTCAGACTTCCTCCACTCGCAACTTTGACGCCATCAATTTCAGATAAATACAATAATCATTATTACTGATCATTTTTGAAACTAGAGATTATCTCTAGCACAGATATAAACTTTAAACTTCAGTTAAAGATTGATATATCTGATTTTTTATTTATTTTACATTCACGGAGTTATTAACCTTTCTCTTTCCCATGTGTGATATTTTTGTAGTGTAATTTTTGCTACACCACTCTCATGCAAAGCAGGGACTTGTTTTTATCCACTTTTTACATCTTGTGGAAAGATATAATCATAAACATATGAACAATGACATGCAAAAAAAATTATGATCCCAAGATACACATTTTGTGCTGAACCAGCACTCATCAGTCGGCCTAGACCACAATCTCTTACATATATCTTTATCAATGTTCAGTATATATACATATTAATAGCAAATTATTATAGTTTAACCGATGTGCCCTATGTGCTGCCCTCACATCTTTGACACAAATGACTTAATGAATATATATTAATAATTATACTAGAGATTATCTAATACTGAGTAATATTTCTGTAGTGTAATTTTCACTACAGAAATATTATTTGCAGGATTATTTTGCATTAGAGTTGTGTTGTAAAAATTACACAATAGAAATATTATTCATTATTGGATAATCTCTAATCTAATGAATGACTAATAAAAATTAGTAATTACATTATTCTTTTTATTTTATTTTATATATATATAATAAAAAGTCAGATGTCACATGACTTATATATAGCTTGCATTTACCAAGATATTTAGAGCTCATTAGCATGCTCTTAATTATATATATATATATATATGTGTGTGCATGTGCGCGCATGCATGTGTGTGTGGGTTTGTGTAATAATATTATAAATCAATGTCTGTATTTCTTTGAAGAAATATATGTAATCGTATAATTAAATATTAGTAAATAAGGTTGTATGCCATAAAAATCAAGGGTACCAATGTCACATAAAATGGCAGGTTTGAAATCCCTCTTATTCAGAAATGATAATCTTTGCAAATATTCATTGGATAAAGGCAAAAATATTGAAATGTATTCTAATGAATTGTTAAATGTTGGCTATAATTACAATCATATTTATTATACTATTAAAAATAGATAAAGGTATATGTGATATTGCATTTTATGTACTAGTTCCTACATTCAGTAATTAATAAATAACTCTAAAGATAAAACCTCATTTACAAATAAAAATTGCATTTATAAATGGATATTGAGGTGTGGCAGCAGACATATAGGAGAATCAAGATGTACATTGGAGAAAAAAACTAAAGAGCATTTGCTGTTATTAAAAAGAGTTCAAAATATGAAACAAAATTGCAAAGGTAATAATAACATATCAGCTTTTGTTTTTTATGACCACAATAAATCATGTATATATGGTTTTAAATTCAATTATAATAATGTAAAATTATTACAAATTTAAAGAAATAACAATAAAAGGAAAATAAAGGAAGCTATGCTAATATACAAATGCAAGCAAGACTTAATCAATAGGCAGGCAACAAACATTAGGATCACAGAATTATGGGAAAGTTAACCTTTCAAAGAATTAGTTGACAAAGACTACGAGGATAGTCAAAAGCACTCCTAAGTGAGAGAGTCATTTGAAATATTAAAGTGACCTACTGGTTTAAATAGGGCTGATGAAGCACAATGTATTCCAGCTATGTGGAAATCTCTCATTTTATCTAATATTAATTTAAAATTAATAGGTGAAAATACTGAGGGAAATAAACATTTTGATAAGCCTTATATTGTGAATGCTGAACTACTTTAAGTTGAATCTCATTTCTCATCTTGTACTCAGTCACATTATTATTTGAGATCTAATGATTTTTCTTTCAAAAGTTAATCTTGATAATGGCAGATGCTAGTCCATTGAAATATTGGTGTTTAATAGAAAATAATACATGGTACAGCCAAAAAGTTATAATTTATATATATAATAGTATGGCTAGAATACTTGCATCCTCAGACTATATTTTTAAATGGAGCATAAAGCGGTGCATTATATATATATATATATTATAACGGGACGATCCTTTTCAGGACTCGAGGAAGTCACATCTAACTATAGTCGGACTTTGAGTCTTCTTATAGAATGCCATGGATGATGTTATTAAAATATAATCCAATTCACTTCTCTATTAATAACCTCGTTACTCTCAGAATTCGAGCTCAGAGTAGAAATTTGCAATCGACTCTCTTCAGGCATTTCCACAAATATCCCATAGTAATAATAAATTTAATATAAGCTATATATAACTTCTTTATAAATATTAAATCACTAAGTTGATTTAACATATATATGCATGAGCATGTATATTTATAAATATTGATTTTATAAAATGACTAAATAAAATAAACAAACGAGACCTGTTTAATCTTGAAATCAAGTTTAACACATTTTAATCAGTAATAAAAAACAAAATATTATCACATTAAAACATTAAAATTTAGAATTATAATCTGTGCTTATATACCCTAATAAATTATTTAATATTCAAAAAAAAAAAAATGTAATCATTTACATATATATATATAATTTAAAATCATGCGTATAATAAATACACATGACACATTATAAATCTATCTATTGTGTCATTAAAATAATTCAGTGTGTGTTGTATGTTTATATACAATAACATCCATTCACACTAGATTAATAATAGAATGTATTCTGATATTAGTTATGTATGTTTAAAAATATATTATGTTAATTGTCATGTAAGATTCAATTTGGAATATAATAAAACTTACTTCCAAATTGAAATAATTTAAACACGTTTACCTTAGTCAGCTGTCATTTCCATCAGAGTATATATCAAAATATGAACATCTAAATTTTATTAAATAAATAAAAAAAAATAAAGTGTTCATCTTATCAGTTCTCCACTTTAATATACAAAGTAATTTTTCTAAGTAAATATAATTATCCACAAAGGAAATAAAGTTTAAGGGTTATTAAAATACACAATGAACTAATCCAAGATGAGAAAGAATAACAGTTTCATATCCCTCCTTAGACGAAATAAAATGACGATGAATGTTGAAACATAAAGTTCATTGATCATTTTTCGAAGAGGCAATCCAGATATTCATTCTTTAAATATTTGCGTAGTAAAATATTTAACATCTTCTTCAATAGAATACTCCAATATTAAGGCAGCTTTTTAAATGAGAATTATGATGCTTATATTTTAGGCATTGATTAAGTAAGAATAAATTTACATTTTTGGGTTTAAAACATCAGTAGAAATCTCTGGCATAAATTATCTAGCCAAAGAACATCTTTATAAGTTTTTGTCTTCTTAAATTTATATTTTGAAAGCTCATTTCAAAGACGTTGATAACTTTTATAACCTTGTTAAATTCACTGATTATTTTTTTTTATAGTTCTTTATAATATTCAAAGGCAGTAAATTAATTACTTGAAGCAGGTTTTAAAATATTGAATCTTCTTTTTTTTAATTTTTCTTAAATGTGTTCTAAATTCGAACACATTTAAATTTACAAATGTAGTTCTTGCCTTGATAACTAAATAGAAGATTATTGTTATAACAATATTAGTTCCTTTTTATACTGGATTAATTTCTGTAAGTATATCACATAATCATGTTCACACTCTATTGTTTAAAATATACAATTTGTAATGAACCCCAAACATTTATTTCCTTTGTTTCAACTGATAAAAATGCAATGTTGACTTAAGGCGTTGTCAATTGTCAAGTTTTGGTTAATAAAAAAACAATACTATTAGTTAGAAACATTTTATTTATGTGTGTGTATAAATAAACTAGAATTATTAATTTTTAGAATTATTCTTTTAATACTAACTAGTTTATATATATATATATATATATATATATATAGCTGATACATGAAAAGCTTAAGATAGGTATAAGTTATTTATATCTGTTGATTCGATATAGGCACAGTTAAATTCACAAAGAAACACAAATTGTTTTAGGTGAGGCTCATATGGTATTCTCACAATATATATATATATATATATATATATATATATATATAGATATATATATATATATATATATATATATATATATATATATATATATACGCTATTTGCTGGATATTCCATGTAGTGAAAAAGCTAAATGCTGATGTTTCAGTACAATATCAAGTACCTTCCTCAGAGCATCCTCTTTCTCAAATCATAAGAATGCATGTGAGATTTAAAATCGTTTTTATCGTTTTCTTTCTCCTCATATTTAAATTCTATTGGTTGAGAAGTTTTAAAATTTATTTTCTCTTCCAATAGCTTCTTCCAAATGTTGTTAATCTTCTTTAATTCACACCTTTCATTTATGCTCTTGGGCCTTTTAAAAATCTCGATAGCTTCTCTTAGCAATCTCTGGTCATATTGTTCAATTTTTGCTAAAATATTTGTTTTTTCAAAATTGATATCATGATTTGTTAATTTTATATGAGAATAAATAGCTGATGAATTGGATTTTTTTCTCATTGCCAGAATGTGTTCTTCCTTTCTAATATTTATTCTATGATTAGTCTGTCCTATATATGTATGTGGACAGACCCTACATGGAATACACCATGACCCTCCAAAGCAATTTTATCTTTAGGAAGTGGAAATATTTCACTAATTTTTTTATAAGTAGTGTAAATTGTGTGAATATTATTATTTTTTAAAATGTTACCAATTCTATCAGTTACTCCTTTTATATATGGCAAAATTGTCTTAATTTTTGATGTATCAAAATCTTTTTTCTTTTGATATGTATAAGCCCTATTAATAATGTTGTAATTAAAACCGTTATGAAGAAGCATTTTATTAGTAGCAAAAAGGTCACGGTGAAAATGGCTATCATCAGAAAGTCTTTTTGTTCTATCCAATAATGTCTTTGCTACTGAAAATAGTTGTGCAGGATGGTGATGAGAGAAAAAATGCAGATATCTCCCAGTGTGTGTTGGTTTTTTATATATACCATGGGATAAAGAACCATCTTCCCTTCTTTCAATCAAAACATCTAAAAAAGGTAATTGATTATTATTTTCTATTTCCATGGTAAATTTAATAATGTTGTGAAAAGAGTTTAAAAAATTAAAAAAGTCATCAAGAGCATGCTTGCCTTGAGGCCAAATAACAAAGGTATCATCAACATACCTCAGCCATATAGATGGTTTTTTAACTGCTAAAGTCAAAATTTTATTTTCCAAATTCTCCATAAAAATAGAAGCTAATGATGGAGAAATTGGTGAACCCATAGCTAGACTTGATGTTTGTTTATACATCTGCCCATCAAAAACAAAAAATGTATTCGATAAGCAGTGTTCAATCAAAACCACAGCAAAATTAGGCAACTGAATATTTTTTAAAACTTGAATCGCTTCATTTACAGTTACACTAGTAAAAAGTGAAACACTGTCAAAACTTACCAAAATATCATTCTTAGTCAATTTAATATCCCGGATAAGCTCAAGAAAATGATTAGCATCTTTAACATATGATGACATCGATGTTATATGTGGCTGTAAAAAAAAAGTCAAAAAACGAGCTAGTGTCTGTGTAGGTGAACCAACTGCACTTACAATCAGTCTCAATGGAATATCTGGCTTGTGAATTTTTGGTAAACCATATAATTTTGAATAAAAAGAAGATTTTTCCCTGGGAGTAAGCTGTATCTTGGTTTCTAAATCTAGATCAGTAGAATAAATTAATGTTTTCATTTTCTTTTCAAGATAAGTCATAGGATCTTTATAAATTTTTTTATAAATATTATCATTTAATAAATCATGTATTTTTTTAAAATAATCAGCCTTATTTAAAATTACTGTAGTATTACCCTTATCTTCTGGAAGAATAGTAATAGATTTGTCATTTTTTAATGCAAACAAAGCTCGCTCTTCTTTCATTAATTGATAAATTAGTTTTAGGTGGTTTGGCTTTATTTAAAATATCGTATATTTTTCCCCCTCAGTATATCTGCATCCCCGCATGGTATTTTTGATAAACTACTTTCCACTCTGCAATTAAAATCCTCAAAAGGTAATTTTGTTGGTGTTATTGCAAAATTAAAACCTTTATTTAAAACTTTTAGTTCAAAGTCTGATAATTTTCTAGCAGATAAATTCATTACAACGTGCACACTTCCTCATTCAGACAAAGACAAAGTTAGCATTTCCTGTTTCTTTTTAAGTAGTTTGTTAAATTTATTCTTTTGCCTTCGAAATTTAAAATCACTTTCTTTTGTCACTCTAAAATAAACATCTTATCACAAATTGACCATAATGTTGGATGAAAAGTATTACTTAATAAAAGGCGGAGTTGTAACAATTTTTTATCTAAAAAGTCTAACTTTTTTCTTGTATTTCTAATAAAAGAAGTTAAAATGTCAAAACTTGCCTTATTCAAAACTGCATCAATTTTCTTCGTATGCGTATGGAAGGAAATTTTACAACAGCTAGGATAAAGTCCATTTCTTTTACAATTGAGTAAAAATTGAAGATCACAAACGGCTTTAATTTTCTTCACACACATTCTTTCAAAACACCTCCATTCTGTAAACCAATCTTTCCCATAAAGATGAATAATGTTAATTCTAATATTTTCACGGATAAAAGATGTCATATTATTATTATTATTTGCAGGATATTTCGTGTAGTGAAAAAGCTAAATGCTGACGTTTCAGTACAATATCAAGTACCTTCCTCAAAGCGTCCTCTTTCTCAAATCATAAGAATACATGTGAGATTTAAAATCATCTTTATCATTTTCTTTCTCCTCATATTTAAATTCTATTGGTTGAGAAGTTTTAAAATTTATTTTCTCTTCCAATAGCTTCTTCCAAATGATGTTAATCTTCTTTAATTGACATCTTTCATTTATGCTCTTGGGCCTTTTAAAAATCTCGATAGCTTCTCTTAGCAATCTCTGGTCATATTGTTCAATTTTTGCTAAAATATTTGTTTTTTCAAAATTGATATCATGATTTGTTAATTTTATATGAGAATAAATAGCTGATGAATTGGATTTTTCTCTCACTGCCAGAATGTGTTCTTCCTTTCTAATATTTATTCTACGATTAGTCTGTCCTATATATGTATGTGGACGGACCCTACATGGTATTTCATATACACCATGGCACTCCAAAGCAATTTTATCTTTAGGAAATGGAAATATTTCACTAATTTTTTTATAAGTAGTGTAAAATGTGTGAATATTATACATATCAAAAGAAAAAAGATTTTGATACATCAAAAATTAAGACAATTTTGCCATATATAAAAGGAGTAACTGATAGAATTGGTAACATTTTAAAAAATAATAATAATCACACAATTTACACTACTTATAAAAAAATTAGTGAAATATTTCCACTTCCTAAAGATAAAATTGCTTTGGAGTGTCATGGTCTATATGAAATTCCATGTAGGGTCCGTCCACATACATATATAGGACAGACTAATCGTAGAATATATATTAGAAAGGAAGAACACATTCTGGCAGTGAGAGAAAAATCCAATTCATCAGCTATTTATTCTCATATAACATTAACAAATCATGATATCAATTTTGAAAAAAAAACAAATATTTTAGCAAAAATTGAACAATATGACCAGAGATTCCTAAGAGAAGCTATCGAGATTTTTAAAAGGCTCAAGAGCATAAATGAAAGGTGTGAATTAAAGAAAATTAACAACATTTGGAAGAAGCTATTGGAAATAAAAAATAAATTTTAACACCTCTCAACCAATAGAATTTAAATATGAGGAGAAAGAAAACGATAAAAACGATTTTAAATCTCACATGCATTCTTATGATTTGAGAAAGAGGACACTCTGTGGAAGGTACTTTATATTGTACTGAAATGTCAGCATTTAGCTTTTTTACTACATGGAATATCCCACAAATAGTAATAATAATATGACATCTTTTATGCGTGAAAATATTAGAATTAACATTATTCATCTTTACGGGAAAGATTGGTTTACAGAATGGAGGTGTTTTGAAAGAATGTGTGTGAAGAAAATTAAAGCCGTTTGTGATCTTCAATTTTTACTCAACTGTAAAAGAAATGGACTTTATCCTAGCTGTTGTAAAATTTCCTTCCATACGCATACGAAGAAAATTGATGCAGTTTTGAATAAGGCAAGTTTTGACATTTTAACTTCTTTTATTAGAAATACAAGAAAAAAGTTAGACTTTTTAGATAAAAAATTGTTACAACTCCGCCTTTTATTAAGTAATACTTTTCATCCAACATTATGGTCAATTTGTGATAAGATGTTTATTTTAGAGTGACAAAAGAAAGTGATTTTAAATTTCGAAGGCAAAAGAATAAATTTAACAAACTACTTAAAAAGAAACAGGAAATGCTAACTTTGTCTTTGTCTGAATGAGGAAGTGTGCACGTTGTAATGAATTTATCTGCTAGAAAATTATCAGACTTTGAACTAAAAGTTTTAAATAAAGGTTTTAATTTTGCAATAACACCAACAAAATTACCTTTTGAGGATTTTAATTGCAGAGTGGAAAGTAGTTTATCAAAAATACCATGCGGGGATGCAGATATACTGAGGGGGAAAAATATACGATATTTTAAATAAAGCCAAACCACCTAAAACTAATTTATCAATTAATGAAAGAAGAGCGAGCTTTGTTTGCATTAAAAAATGACAAATCTATTACTATTCTTCCAGAAGATAAGGGTAATACTACAGTAATTTTAAATAAGGCTGATTATTTTAAAAAAATACATGATTTATTAAATGATAATATTTATAAAAAAATTTATAAAGATCCTATGACTTATCTTGAAAAGAAAATGAAAACATTAATTTATTCTACTGCTCTACATTTAGAAACAAAGATACAGATTACTCCCAGGGAAAAATCTTGTTTTTATCCAAAATTATATGGTTTACCAAAAATTCACAAGCCAGATATTCCATTGAGACTGATTGTAAGTGCAGTTGGTTCACCTACACAGACAGTAGCTCGTTTTTTGACTTCTTTTTTACAGCTGCATTTAGCAATGATGTCATCATGTGTTAAAGATGCTAATCATTTTCTTGAGCTTATCCAGGATATTAAATTGTCTAAGAATGATATTTTTGTAAGTTTTGATATTGTTTCACTTTTTACTAGTGTAACTGTAAATGAAGCGATTCAAGTTTTAAAAAATATTCAGTTGCCTAATTTTGCTGTGGTTTTGATTGAACACTGCTTATCGAATACATTTTCTGTTTTTGATGGGCAGATGTATAAACAAACATCAGGTCTAGCTATGGGTTCACCAATTTCTCCAGCATTAGCTTCTATTTTTATGGAGGATTTGGAAAATAAAATTTTGACTTTAGCAGTTAAAAAACCATCTATATGGCTGAGGTATGTTGATGATACCTTTGTTATTTGGCCTCATGGCAAGCATGCTCTTGATGACTTTTTTAATTTTTTAAACTCTTTTCACAACTTTATTAAATTTACCATGGAAATAGAAAATAATAATCAATTACCTTTTTTAGATGTTTTGATTGAAAGAAGGGAAGATGGTTCTTTATCCCATGGTATATATAAAAAACCAACACACACTGGGAGATATCTGCATTTTTTCTCTCATCACCATCCTGCACACCTATTTTCAGTAGCAAAGACATTATTGGATAGAACAAAGAGACTTTCTGATGATAGCCATTTTCACCGTGACCTTTTTGCTACTAATAAAATGCTTCTTCATAACGGTTTTAATTACAACATTATTAATAGGGCTTATACATATCAAAAGAAAAAAGATTTTGATACATCAAAAATTAAGACAATTTTTCCATATATAAAAGGACTAACTGATAGAATTGGTAACATTTTAAAAAATAATAATATTCACACAATTTACACTACTTATAAAAAAATTAGTGAAATATTTCCACTTCCTAAAGATATAATTGCTTTGGAGTGTCATGGTGTATTCCATGTAGGGTCTGTCCACATACATATATAGGACAGACTAATCGTAGAATAAATATTAGAAAGGAAGAACACATTCTGGCAATGAGAGAAAAATCCAATTCATCAGCTATTTATTCTCATATAAAATTAACAAATCATGATATCAATTTTGAAAAAAAACAAATATTTTAGCAAAAATTGAACAATATGACCAGAGATTGCTAAGAGAAGCTATCGATATTTTTAAAAGGCCCAAGAGCATAAATGAAAGGTGTGAATTAAAGAAGATTAACAACATTTGGAAGAAGCTATTGGAAGAGAAAATAAATTTAAAAACTTCTCAACCAATAGAATTTAAATATGAGGAGAAAGAAAACTATAAAAACGATTTTAAATCTCACATGCATTCTTATGATTTGAGAAAGAGGACGCTCTGAGGAAGGTACTTGATATTGTACTGAAACGTCAGCATTTAGCTTTTTCACTACACGGAATATCCCGCAAATAGTAATAATAATATGACATATATATATATATATTGTAATGGTGTATAATATGCCATTACATTAATTTAAAATTAAAATAAAAAGTTTGTAAATAAAAATAAATTTATTAAAAGCTAAAATTAAAAAGAGTTGTTAACATATATAATATATTGCACAGAGGGAAGGAAAACTTTTTTTTATTTTTTTTTAAATGATAAAAAAAAGTATTTGAATGTATTTTTTTATAAATAAATAAAAAAGAATAAAGATTTAAAGATTAATATTTTTTTTAAAGTAACATAAATAAAAATGGAAACAGGTATTAATTAATTCCTGTAATCTCAAAATGGAAATGATTGTTTTTTAATTAAACAAAAAAGCAAACTAGCCCTTGGGCTCTTATATAAAAAAGTCAGATGAATGATATAGATAAAAATCAGAAAGATTGTTTCCCACTCTGAAGCAGAATGTCCAATAGAAGCAGCAACCAATGCTCAGACCTTAACGAAAATTATTGATTGTTCAGTAAATCTGGATGATTTGTATAAAAAGAAAAATATTAAAATTAAAAGTTCCAGCTTGATTTTTTTTGAAAAAGGTGATAAGATGCACTTTCACCCTCTCTCACTTATTTAAAATGAAATGACTGTTGAATTATGAATCGTACTGTTGCAGACCTCGAATCATATGGGTACTGCAATAAAATAGTACCAGGATTGAACCAGCTAAGGCCATCTCCAGAACAACAGACCGGTCTTCCATGAAAGACTTCACAGAATTGGCACCAGGTACCGGGAGCTCTTCTACTGTAAGATATGAACTGTAAAATTTAAAAAAAAAAGCAATTAAGAACTTTCGTCAAAATTTGACAAGCTTTTAATAATCAACTAAATCTAATTTTAAAATGAACTTTTATCTGACTTGTAAGATTTCAAAATAAATTATTAATGTTTAATTTTATATATTTGTGTTGGCTAATTTAATCATTTTCATTTTTTTATTTCATTAATATTTATTGACTAAATTATTTAAATGTAATAAATTTAAATTGGGTTTAGATGGCTGCATAGAGTCATTAATGTTTAGTTATTATTATTATTTTTGATTAAAATATATAGATATCGGTAAATATGACACCATGCTGAGTGTCCAAATGTATTTATATGTATATCTTTTAAGTTGTTGGTGTCAGTGTGGCACCTTATGATGAGTGCCATTGGGTTTATGGTAAATTTCCCTCTGCAATTCCATCAATAACTTTATATTTTAATTGTTTATGTTTATTTAGAATGGGTTTTAATTTCAGGCTATTTGTCTTGTAGTTAGGTTGATGCTGGTGGAGGGATATATGGGTGTTTACATCAATGTAATGTGAAGTGTGTTTAGCATACAGGGCAAAGCCCAATTGAATGCATGACCCAAAGATGTAGTGATTGTGTTGCAATGACACAGATGTATTTCCTGCACCATTGACCCCTTCTAGCTCTATGGATAGGGGCAATAAGTCAGCAGTAAGACCGCTCTCCCCCATACGTAGCATTTCTCTTTTAAATTATTTTATATACATGATTCCTTCACCAGACAGATGCACATTCCTGTATTGGATGAAGATCATGTTCTTCTAATAATACCACATAGCAGATGTGCATTCCTGACTGTGTGGTTTTATGCTAGCACCTTCATATTGCTTTGATTGCATTCATATAGCAGGAAGCAAGCATTGGTCTGGTTACAAACTTTTAGTCTGAGATTGAACAATTGTTTTGAAAAGTTTTTAACTGAGTAATCTATGTAACCTATCTATACTCAACTTATATTTATTACATTTAAATTATTTAGTCAATAAATATTAAATAAAATAAAAAATGGAAATGATTAAATTAGCCAACTCAAATATATAAAATTAAACATTAATAATTGATTTTGAAATCTTAAAAGTCAGACTAAAGTTCATTTTAAAATTAGGTTTAGTTGATTATTAAAAGCATGTCAAATCTTGACGAAAGTTCTTAATTACTTTTTTTTAAATTTTACAGTTCATATCTTACAATAAAAGAGCTCCTGGTACCTGGTGCCAATTCCCATGAAGTCTTTCATGGAAGACTGGTCTGTTGTTCTGGAGATGGCCTTAGCTGGTTCAATCCTGGTACTATTTTATTGCAGTACCCATATGATTCAGGGTCTGCAACAGTACCATTCATAATTCAACAGTCATTTTATTTTAAATAAGTGAGAGCGGGTGAAAGTGCATCTTATCCCCCTTCTCAAAAAAAAATCAAGCTGGAACTTTCAATTTTAATATTTTTCTTTTTATACAAATCGTCCGGATTCACTGAACAATCAATAATTTTTGTTAGGGTCCGAGCATTGGTTGCTGCTTCTATTGGACATTCTGCTTCAGAGCAGGAAACAATCTTTCCAATTTTTATCTATATCTTTCATCTGATTTTTTTATATGAGTCCCAAGGGCTAGTTTGCTTTTTTGTTTAATTAAAAAAACAACCATTTCCATTTTGAGATTACAGGAATTAATTAATACCTGTTTCTATTTTTATTTGTTACTTTAAAAAAATATTAATCTTTAAATTTTTACTCTTTTTTTTATTTATAAAAAAGTACATTCAAATACTTTTTTTATCATTTAAAAAGAAATAAAAAAAATTTTCCATTCATCTGTGCGATATATTTTATATGTTAAACAACTCTTTTTAATTTTAGCT
This sequence comes from Epiperipatus broadwayi, assembly GCA_028023455.1. NCBI lineage: Eukaryota > Metazoa > Onychophora > Udeonychophora > Euonychophora > Peripatidae > Epiperipatus > Epiperipatus broadwayi. Next base: position 7,982 of record JAQFVV010001787.1, on the reverse strand, counting down.
TTTAATAAATTTATTTTTATTTACGAACTTTTTATTTTAATTTTAAGTTAATGTAATGGCATATTATATACCGTTACAATATATATATAATCTGAATAATGTATCATGTATTCATATGGATGAAACTATGGATGACTAATTATAGATATATAAAATATTTTTGAACAAATTTTGAAATTATTTTTTATATTAAATTGATAATTGCAGAAAAGCACAGAATGATAAAAGTTCAGTGGGAAAAGATTGATAATCAAAGCAGAGGGAGAAAAGATAACAGAACTCATGAAATTTATGAAAAAAATAAAAGTCAATATGTAAATAATTTTTTACGCAACAAATAGAAATTATAAAGAGAAAACAAGTATAAATTAATCCAAATAAATGTAAAAATTGTATAAGTTTGACATACAATATATAATTCAAACTAATAAGCAGTGCATGTTGTTTAATTCAACTCAAAATGTTAGTCCTCAGTAGTAAAATATGGAATGTTGCAAGGCTAGAACACAACAGTGAATATCTTTAATTGTCAGAAATCATTAATGAATTTAAACAATATTTCACAAAACATTAAAAGAAGGTTAAAAGAATCTAAAAATGATCCTGTTGTATATGATATTAAAAGGAAGAACAGATACTTTAATATAAAAAAAATTACAGCACAACAATAATTTTTTTAATAAAATTACGGAAAAGTAAGAATATAAAAATAATTCTTAAAAACCCATTTGGACGAAATGAATTTGTTAAATTTATAAATTTATATACTTGTGAAATAGCAAAATCAACATTACAAGACAATAAATATTTTTAAAATATTATCTTAGTATTGAGAGAAAAATTAGTTCAATAATGAAAAGAAAAACTGAGGAATTTTACACAAAAAAATGTAGTCTATAAAAAACAAGTAAACAAAATAGAGAATGAATTAGTGGGAACAACAATTGAAAATGTCACATATTCATTGTAAATGAAAGCAATCACATAAATTTGAGAAAAAAAAAATCAGATAAAATAAAATGATTGTTATACCAAAAATATCATATGAAAAGTATGCATATATATATATATATATATGGGTGTGTTGTCATTAGGGGGGGGGGAAATCACTTTTCGTCATACTATGTTCAGCAAAGACCAAGAATATAGAGTTCTTTATTTATAGTCTGAGTGAAAATAGTTGTGCTTTCCTTAATTATGTATACATTAAGCTATGCTCTTTTCATGGTTATATATGGGTCTGTATACCTCTATTTAAAAAGTGTTACATTGATATTTAAGAAAGATTAAAACTTTTAATAAATAACAGTTTTTTTCCAGTTATATATTCAAAATGCTTACTATGATCACTATAAATAATTTTAAAAAATCTTTAAACTCTAAACATTTATTGGAATGGAACAATTTAAATGTGATTTTTAGCAATATAGAGTGGACCAATGAATAGTAATTGACAGTTTGCATTTGATTTTCAGAATGCATAAATATATGCCATTAAAAAAATAATATTAAAAAAGGACAGTTTTATGGAAATTATTTTGTAGGTTAAAATCGGAAACAAGTAAAGGAACAGTAAACTAAATTGCTTAATTCGTTTTGATTTTTGCAGATAAAGTGGAGTTGTTTTTTTTTCAAATTTTAATGATAGGAGTTTCAAGAAATGCTATAAAAGTTATTGTAAGAAAACAAAACAATAGAATTAAAGATAAATATTAAGAAGATTAAAATAATGAACTGTTTAAAATAGAAGAAATAAAAATTGATAAATATTTTAATGTAGATGAAATAATCAGACTATTATTAGAATGCAGTGATTTTGATTGAAATATCTTATATTAACAAAATGGTTAAACAGTTTTATTTAATACGATGCTTGAGATTTAAGTACTTAACAGAAGAGTAATTAAAGATATGCAGACTATATAGCAAATAATAGATAATGAAAGAAAAATGTATCACTAATATTATTAATAGAGTTAAAGAAATGTAAAACGAACCAGCATTCGCACTAGTTTATTTTCTAAATTCATAAAGTATATAAAGAATTTTAAAAGGTTAGAGAAGTATATGTAAGGAGAATAGGTATAAGATAAAAAAAAAAGTGTTGAATTAATTTGAAAAAAGTGTTGAATTAATTTGAAAAAAGTATGGATTTTTTTATTAATAATTGGTGAAAATGATTATACAGTTGTGTGTAATTATGATTGAAGTGAAGTAATTAAAACTAAAAAAAGTAATATAACAACATTAATTCTCAAAGTCTGAGTTCAACCCCCCTATACATTACATATTGGAGGGCAGGTATGAAAGAGCCTATGCCGTAAAAAAATCATATATTTAAATAGTGTAGGTGGAAGACATAGTTAATTTAATAATTAAAACTTAATATTTAATTTTATTATTTTTTAATGTTTTGTTTAATACATTGATAAAAATCCTCAATTTCCCTAAAAAGAACAATATTTTTTCTGACATTTACAAGTTTTAATGGTTCAGATTTTTTGGAAAACGTTCAATATGATGTATTTCTGGTTCTGTTACTTTAAATAACTCATTTGTCAAGCATTGGTGATCAAGAGGTCAGTGACAACTGCTTTACAGGCAGTTGCCCCAGGTTAGCAGGTTCACTTCCTGGCTGATGTTATGACACATGAGGAAAAAAAAACTCATTTGAAAAAAATTCAGTTATTTGGGCATTTGGATAATTGTATTTTGAATAAACAGACTATAACACTGCAGGAAATAAATGTTTTTCATTTCTTATATCATCATTATCAACCATTATCAATCCACTGCAGGATGAAGGTCTCTCCAAGTTTAATCCATCTTCTCCGATCTTCAGCTTCTCTTCTCCACATCACCCCTGCACACTTTCTTATTTCATCCATCCATCTCACATGTGGTCTCTTTATGGGTCTTTTACAATCTTGTGGAATCCAGTTTAAAAATTCAATTGTCCATCTATTATCATCTCTTCTAACAATATGTCCAGCCCAACTCCACTTCAATCTTTTAATTTTTTCAATGAGGTCAGTAACACCCATTTGTTCTCTTACCCATACATTATGTTTTCAATCTCTTCTTGTTACTTCCAACATACATCTCTCCATACTTCTTTGAGTGGTCTGAAATCTCTGTATTGCTCTTCTATTAAGTGTCCAAGTCTCAGATCCATAAGTAAGAACTGGTAAAACACATTTGTTAAAAACCTTTCTTTTCAAACACATAGGCATATTTCCTTTTAGTATCAAGTTATTTCTACCAAAAGCACTCCAACCAAGTTTAATTCTATGATTAGTTTCTTCCATTATGTTTCCATCTGTATTAATAATCTGACCAAGGTATTTGTAACTGTTAACTTCTTATAATTCATCATAATAAATCTTTATTTTCATATTTTGAGCAAATCGATTAAACATTACTTTAGTCTTTTTAACATTTATCTTTAGTCCTACTTTCCTACTTTCATCTGATAATTCCTGCAACATATCCTGCAGCTCTGAAGCATTATTTGCAAAAACAACTACATCATCTGCAAAATCTAAATGACTTAAATAATCTCCATTTACTTTCACTCCTTTAGTTTGCCATTTTAATCCACAAAATACTTCTTGCAGCACTGCTGTAAAAAGTTTTGGAGATATGGAGTCACCTTGTCTTACACCTTTCTCAATGTTGACTTTCCCAGTATCATTATGTAATCTAATTGTTTCTGTTGCATTTTTATAAATATTCTTCAAAATATGACAATATCCTGGATCTATACCTTGATGATCCAATGCTTTAATCACTGAAGAAATGTTTATAGAATCAAATGCCTTTTCATAATCTACAAATCCAAAACATAATGACAACTCATATTCATTTGACCTTTCTATAACTTCTCTCAACACCTGGATATGATCTACTTTACTAAAACCACTTTTAAATCCATCTTGTTCTCTTAGTTGGTGGAAATCCAATGTTCTCTGTAGACGAGTTGTAATTATCTTGGTAAAATTTTTATATAAAACTGATAAAAGGCTGATAGGTCTGTAATTTCTAATATCTTCTTTATCACCTTTTTTAAATATTAATATTATTTCTGCATTCTTCCAATCATCCGGTACATCTTTATCATTTAGACATTTGGTATATAACTTTGCTAAAAAATTTTCTATTTCTTCACCTCCTTCTTTTAATATATCAATTATAATTCCATCATTACCTGGAGCCTTTCCCTTCTTCATACATTTAATTGCATGTCTCACTTCTTCATTTAAAATTCTGGGCAATTCAGAAGATGTAATAGATATAGGAGGTACTTGTTCTTTATTACTATATAATTCTTGATAAAAATCTTCTACCAATTTCATGATGTCATCTCTCTTTTTAGTAACAATTCCATCTTTTTTTCTTATTGTAGATATAAATTTCCTACCAATACCAAAATGTTGTTTTACATTCTTAAGACTTTTATTTTCTTCTACAGCTTTCCTTGCTAGTTCACAATTATACTTTCTTATATAATTTTCAACTCTTTTCCGCACCATTTTACAAAATTCGAGATATTCAATTCTTTTTAATGCATCATTTTTGTATATCTTCATATTCTTTCTTTTCTTCATAAATTCTCTAGTCTCAGTAGAAATTTTATTGGTCAATTGCTGCTTTTTTCTACCAGTTATCTTTGTTGCAGTTTTTAAAAGTGTATCAGTTATTTTCATATTAATTTCATTCAAATCTGAATTATGCTCAAAATCTACTAATACTTGAAACCGATTTCTAAGTTTTAATTTAAATTCATTAGAATGTTTTTGAAGATTAGAAATATCAACTGTAAATATTGTTTTTCTTAATAATTTCTGTCTCTCTAGTTTCACATTAACACATATCTTACACCTTACTAATCGATGATCACTTCCTGTGTTAAATTTATTAAGAACATTACAATCTTGAAATATGTATTTCCTATTAGTCAAAATATAATCCAATTCTGCTGTACCTTCATTTGGATGCTTCCATGTCCATTTCCTTTTAACATATTTCTAAAAAAAAGAATTCATAATATAAAGTTTTTCTTTTTCTGCAAACTCCACAAGTCTATGTCCTCTCTCATTTCTATTATCATAACCAAAATTACCTACAGCACTTTCATCTTGCATTTGTTTACCAATTCTAGCATTAAAGTCTCCCATAACGATTTTAAAATGTTGTTTACTCTGATCAAAAGCCTTTTGTACATCCATATAAAAATCTTCTACTACTTCATCATTATGAGAACTTGTTGGGGCATAAACCTGAATTATCTGCATTTGATATCTGCTATTAAGTTGTATAACTAATCTTGCCACTCTGTCTGATACACCATCAATCTCCACAATATCGTTCTTCCACTTTTTATTTATAATGAATCCTACTCCACTTTTATTTCCAATATTTGTGCCTTTATAATAGAGTATATGTCCATTTTTTAAATCAATTGTCTCTTCACCTTTTCTTCTAACTTCACAAAGTCCAATAATGTCCCATTTAATATAAGACAGTTCTTCTAATTCTTGCAATCTTCCTTCACTTGAAAGTGATCTGCAGTTGTTAGTACCTAAATAAAAAGTCATCATCAAATGGCAGCCTGGATCTGCAATCAGGGGATTCTTAGCACCCTCTGCCTTTGGCCACCAACTGCTGCCTTGGTTGGTGACTTTACAGCCTCCTGGGAATAAGGGCCATGCTTTATTTTTGTCTGTCATAATTGTATATATGTATTGGAAAAATATTTATCATTTACACAAACATTCATTCTGCCTTATCAGGCACTGAGAAGAAAGACCATGGTGTTTCTTGATCTTAAACTCAGAAATAAAAAGCCAATAAACTCACAATGCTGGCTAATGTGTGTTGGTGAGCAGCCCATCCATGTTCGTATACTATATGAATAATCACATAGTAATAACAGCTGCAACGACAAGAACGTATGGAGTGGACGTTAGGAATTTGCCCTGCTCAGTTCCTTTAAGGCCTCCAAGAGGAATCAAAGGGTCTTCTTTCAGTTAATAGCAAACTACTTTCTGCAGCCATTTCTTATATATTGATCATTTAATATTTCATGAGTTCTACTAGAATTTGACAAAGTGCTTAACTTTTCTTAAGAACAATACTCATTTTTTTTTGTTAATTTTTAAAGTGTAAATAACAGATGTTAGTATGTATGTTAATTTTAATTTAATTTTTTTATTTATATAAATTATTTATGGAACTTTTTTTCTGGAATACCTTCTAAATGTAGTAAAACAGTCTTTAAGTAGACCACTAGAGGGCAGATTATTTCAAAACTTTCAATGACAAAGAAGAAAGTCTTAACAAACTTTAAAATATTTCAGATATGTTGTTTTTATCTTATAATTAAATATAGCTATATTCTTCTTTAATAACGAATAATTTGATGGATTACATTAGTTGTAAGGTAGGAGTCTAGATTGAAATATCTTAGGCCCATTTATATCATGAAAAATCTTTTATATGTTATTACTAAATCATAAAGATGTTTATAAAGTATTACTAATAATAAATATTCATAATAATATCAGTTATTGAATATTTTTAAATTGTCAGAAGTAAACATCGTGTGATATCTTGATCTTTATAAGTTTAAATATTTGCACTTTTCCTATTAATTCTAGATTTCTTATTTTTATTTATAAAAACTGTCTCTTCTATTTTTTTTTATTATGATTTATTTCTTTATAAAATATTCTAATGTTATTTAGGTTAAACTTGAAAAGAAAATTACTTATTCTTTTAAATAACTGAAACACAGGCTTGTTATATACCTGTGGCTATATATATGTAATATAGGGTATATGAGCACAGACTTTCACACCACCCACCTCTCTCCACTCTATCTAATAACACTGATACACCTAAACACATATATGCTGAAAAGATAAATAATCACCAATATACGTATTTCATGCTAAACCAGCAATCATCAGTTGGTCCAGACTATCATCTTTACACACATATATAGTATAAGTGCTCAGATATATATTAAGATAGACTATCCTCATAGTTTAATGGACAGGCTTCAATCCACTCCACACTCCAACTCTTCAACCGTCCATCCAATTGAAAATCTGATGATGGAATGCTCAAAGGCCATCCTGAGACCGAGATTATTGTCACACCCATGTTGACCTAAGGTCAATCTGAACCCCACATGTACAGGACATAATCCATTTAATACATATGCAAGGATGGGCAGACATCTCTATAATGTAATAACTGAAACACAGGCTTGTTATATACCTGTGGCTATATATATATGTAATATAGGGTATATGAGCACAGACTTTCACACCACCCACCTCTCTCCACTCTATCTAATAACACTGATACACCTAAACACATATATGCTGAAAAGATAAATAATCACCAATATACGTATTTCATGCTAAACCAGCAATCATCAGTTGGTCCAGACTATCATCTTTACACACATATATAGTATAAGTTCTCAGATATATATTAAGATAGACTATCCTCATAGTTTAATGGACAGGCTTCAATCCACTCCACACTCCAACTCTTCAACCATCCATCCAATTGAAAATCTGATGATGGAATGCTCAAAGGCCACCCTGAGGCCGAGATTATTGTCACACCCATGTTGACCTAAGGTCAAACTGAACCCCACATGTACAGGACATAATCCATTTAATACATATATGTGTTTAGGTGTATCAATGTTATTAGATAGAGTGGAGAGAGGTGGGTGGTGTGAAAGTTTGTGCTCATATACCCTTATTCTTTTAAAATAAATTAAAAAAACAGACATTTTAAAATTTATTATTTTTACTTTTTATGTGTTTATATAAAATGTTTTTTTTAAATCTATCAATAGATCTCAATTCCTCAACATATGAAACATGTATATAAAAGCTGATGTTCTTTTAACTGCTTCTCACATACATCCACAATATATAAAGTACATATTGAAACAGACA
>JAQFVV010001786.1:0-46945 GCA_028023455.1 Epiperipatus broadwayi | reverse complement strand
ATATATATATATATGAAAAACAAAACAAAAAAACAAGTTAAAAAACTTGCTAATGCTTGTATTTATGATAACAGATGGCATTCTACCAAAAACACCGTCAAGCGTAGTTTTCTGTTTACATAAACGTCAGAGTGAGTATTCACTATCTCTAACTTTAATTCCACTTTCAGATCATGATTTCAAGCTATTTGCTATCATCAGTGAAAGACAGGAATAAGAAACTAGATCTAAACACAAACTCTGAGCATTTATGAAACAGTTTCTATTCAGCTTGCAAGCATGAATCTTTTAGACACATTAATGTCTTCAAACTCAGCATAGCAAGCCAGATAGCTACATGGGTCTGATCTCAGTTCAGCATCACCACATAGTAGAAGCCTCTGCAATATACATCATTGCAAGAAAGACCTCAAAGGTACATTTATGAAAAACAAAAAAAAAACACAAAAAACTTGCTAATACTTGTATTTATGATAACAGATGGCGTTCTACCAAAAACACCGTCAAGCATAGTTTTCTGTTTACATAAATGTCAGAGCGAGTATTCACTACCTCTAACTTTAATTCCACTTTCACATCATGATTTCAAGCTATTTGCTATCATCAGTGAAAGACAGGAATAAGAAACTAGATCTAAACACAAACTCTGAGCATTTATGAAACAGTTTCTATTCAGCTTGCAAGCGTGAATCTTTTAGACACGTTAATGTCTTCAAACTCAGCATAGCAAGCCAGATAGCTACATGGGTCTGATCTCAGTTCAGCATCACCACATAGTATAAGCCTCTGCAATATATATTATTGCAAGCAAGACCTCAAAGGTACATTTATGAAAAAAAAAAAAAAAACACAAGTTAAAAAACTTGAATACTCGCTCTGATGTTTATGTAAACAGAAAACTATGCTTGACGGTGTTTTAATACTCGCTCTGATGTTTATGTAAACAGAAAACTATGCTTGACGGTGTTTTTGGTAGAACGCCATCTGTTATCATAAATACAAGCGTTACCAAGTTTTTTAACGTGTGTTTTTTTTTGTTTTTTATAAATGTACCTTTGAGGTCTTTCTTGCAATGATGTATATTGCAGAGGCTTCTACTATGTGGTGATGCTGAACTGAGATCAGACCCATGTAGCTATCTGGCTTGCTATGCTGAGTTTGAAGACATTAACATGTCTAAAAGTTTCATGCTTACAAGCTGAATAGAAACTGTTTCATAAATGTTCAGACTTTGTGTTTAGATCTAGTTTCTTATTCCTGTCTTTCACTGACGATAGCAAATAGCTTGAAATCATGATCTGAAAGTGGAATTAAAGTTAGAGATAGTGAATACTCGCTCTGACGTTTATATAAACAGAAAACTACGCTTGACGGTGTTTTTGTTAGAACGCCATCTGTTATCATATATATATATTTATAATTTTGATTGCTAATTTATCTAATTTGAACTTTAAATATTATCTGATATCTAATTTGACAGTCTAACTTTAAATATAAGCTACTATTGTTTCTATATACAAACTGCAGTAGAAAATCTATCCCTTTATGTAATTTGGGATATTAATGCACCTCTTTTATAGTAAAATATTTTTTAGAAAATGCACAATATTACTAGTACATATTTTCATAGAAGCCTAAATTCTTACTTTTATAATAAACATATTGCAAGATTTTCTTATACACTAAGTATCTAATAACAACACATTTTAACAAATGTTAAAGGGTTTTTTTTTAATAACAAAGATTTCATCAAAGTTTGATAATACATTTTTTTAGATGAATTAAAAGGTCATAAAAAATTATCATCAAACTTTATTTTTATTTGATTTGAGAATTATTTTTGTTTGTTATAGTTTCACTGTTATTAACAAATCATAACAAATTCTACACTCACCCAGTATAATATTTAGTAATCAATAGATGCTATATGGTAATGCTTAATAAAACTGTATCCAATACTGTCCAATCCAATATTTTTTAAAACTAGTTTTTAGCTTATGGCATGTGGATCTTTTGGCTCTAAAGTATCTTTCTTCTAGCAGCCATCTTTTATTTTGTTGTTTGACTATGAAGTTAATAGCCCAAATTTAAAAACATATTAATATTTTCAATCTGTCAACTTGCTTGTATATTTATGCATCTGATACCAGTTTGGTATTCATATATTACAGACACTTAATCAAATTATACATAATTTGAAAAATAGACAACTGGTCTGTATGCAATTTAATTTAATATCATCAAATTGATTTTCATTCAGAAATGAACTTCATTTTTAAAATTAATTAGGTGACAATAATTTTAAAAATTATTAATATGATTAATTTTTAAAATGGCATCTTGAGAAGATTCATTTGTGAATGAAATTTGATTTGATGATATTAAATTAAATTGTATACAAACTAGTTGTCTATTATTTCGAGTTATGTATAATTTGGTTAAGACTTCATAAGTTTTGGCAATATTATGGTCATATAAGTTACTTGAAAATGGCTATAAGAAATGAAATATATTATAGTATCCTTAGTTTTTTGATAATTATATGCACCTCTATCATTTTACCATAATTAATATAAAATTAATACTGGATAGTAAAGCTTTGTATAATAGCTCATACTGAAAAAAAGTAAAATGTTTTTATTTGTAAAGCTTTTAAATCAATAGTCATATGATAGATGTAATTAAATTTGATTTAGCAATGTAGAGCTGGTAACTAAACTATTTCCCCTGAATAAATTAATCAGTCATTACTGTTGCATTATTTTTCACACTGATATATTTTTTTTAAAATTATGATGACTTCTTCTGGTTTTAATTTTACTGTCTTCTATTTATGATTTAAGATATAGTATATGCTAATATTCTCAACCTTGCTATTGTAATTTATTTTTATACTATTTACTTCCAAGATTTAGATTTATATTCGTTTTTAGAGATTAGCTCCTAAAATTTTTAGGAATTTAACAAAAGGTATTTTGTTCTTGCAGTTGGGCTCTGGCATTACTCTTTTTTTAAATACATCATTCTAACATTTTATTTTTTCATTCACTGATTTTATATATTTTTTTAATACAATCACAAAAAATATTAATTTAAGTAAAATACAGTCTATAAAAAATATATTGAATTTTGATTTTTTTTAAAAAAAAAAAACCTTCCATATTACATTGTTATTATTATAAATTTTCTTCCTTTTTGAAAGTGATTTTATGGGTTCACTATATTAACATTAGAGCACAGTAAATTTACATAAGATAAAATACCATTTCTATCATTGATTTTGTTCAAATATTTTTATTTCCATTAATTTTAATAAAATCATTTATTCAAATTTATTATTTAACTTTCATTTACGGTAACCATTTATCAGAACAAGTCAATTGATACATCTATCTTAGTTCCTAAAAATGTAATCAGAACTAAAGAGATAGTCATTTTTACATATAATCATGTAAATTTTATTCTGTCATATGAATGAGAAAAATATCTTAACGACTAGGTAGCTGAATATACATAATCCTATATAGTTTATTGTAGAAAAGTGAGACATGGGTTTTTTGTTGGCATGCCATTAAGACAAATTAACAAATTTTAACAATATTAATAATTATTATTTGTCATTCATTAGACTAGGAATTATTCATTTAATAAATAATATTTCTGTAGTGTAATTTTCACTACATTACTCTCACACAATACATTAAAAACATGATAATAAATTCATAGGACTGTTTGGAATAATTGTTACTTTTCTATTGGATTGATTATTTTATGTCTAGGGTATAATAAAATAAAAAACTACTGTGAAGCAAGATATGACTTTCACAAAGAAAATTAGCATCAAAAGAGAGTAAGTTAGTGTTTGATAATGAATGAATGACATAAAATAATACTATATAACTATTATTTATTATTTTAATAGAATCATTCCTTTTTTTTTTATTTTAAGTAAATTTTTTATTAATAAAAAACAAAAAATATATACATTTTTACAATAATTATTTACAAATAAATTTTAAATTACAGATGTTCATATTTACTTATTTATTTTTTGTATAAATGTCTTCTTTAATTAAATATTTTTTTTTTGTTTTTATATTTCTATAATTTGCATGAAGACAGATCAAAGCTTGATCAAATTTTTTCTATTATTTTTGTCTTGGGGGTGGGGGGATCTATTACAGTTATTGAAGTATTTATTGTAAAGTTAATGATTATTTATTAAGCTCATAGAAAGCATGTAAATACTTTAGAGAAAGGCTTTAACCTTTATCAAATGCACCTCAAATGTTTACAATAGTCAAATGATGTTTTTTTTTATTATAGAGGGACCTTTTAAACCTCAACACAAGATAGTGATTTTATAAAGATAAGAGCAGCAATCTTATCTTTAACCTAAATTCTCACTTATATAGTCTAATCTGAAATATCTTGATTTGAAAGTGTGAAACTGTTACTCTCTTCACTTTTTAAGTTCACTATTTCTTTCACACATTATCTCACACAAAATCTTGTGATTTACAGTGAGTCAATATTATAATCTTTATAATGGAAATATATAAATTAATGTAATATTGTGATTATTTATTAAGTGCACAGGAAGCATGTAAATACTTTAAAGAAAGACTTTAATCTTTATCATATTTACCTTGAATGTTTATAATAGTCAAACAAGAGGAACCTCTCAAACCTTGACACAAGATAGCACATTTATAAAGATAAGAATGGACATCTTACTCTCTTTAATTTTTAAGTCTATCATTATCAAATTTTTTAACCAATGATATTTTCTATTATTATTTATATGTTATTGTCCATATAGTTTTTAGAGCATGTAGAAAAATCATTGCATTATGTGGATTAAGTCTTTTTTATATTGTTTGTTATTTCTCTTTTTAAATTTATGTATGAAGTATGAAATATTTTTGATATTAAAAGATAATATGCTATGCTGCACTTCCTTCATACAAATGGGGAAAAAATGTCCTTTATCATCTTACAAAAACTTCATGAAGGCTCCAAATCCATTTTTATCTGACCATTTAAATAAATCTTCATTGGTAGGAATCTACTTACAAATTTGAATCAGAATATGACATATAATTGTGGAGGATGTATTTTGCAAAGGTGTTTGATGACTTTAATCATTAACAGTTCTGTCCAAGTATACTGAACATTGTTTATTAGTTGTTGTTTTTTTAAATAATTATATTTAATGTTAACAAAGCTACTTATGTTTAATTCATTGTGTAAGGCTTGGTATGCTATAAATATATCACCATAAAATGATTTTCTGTGTTTTTCAATTTTATTAATTAAATTGGTATCTGGTGATGGCTTTTGTCTTGTATTATATTAATATACATTGGTGCTTTTATATATGATACAAATGATTTTGGATCAATAAAATTGATGCTTTCTTGACCAATTGGTAAGTGTAATATTGACATTGATCATAGCTGTAATTTCCCCCAAACATAGTGTTTTGCTATTTGGTTCAATTTTTTTACTGCTATATTGAAAACACACATCCATGGTACATAATAACTTAGGATACCCATTGCAATGGAATTAAAATTCTTGTTTTAGCAATTTTATAAAGCTTAACTGGTGAGAACGATTTAATTTTGTATTGATTTTGTCAATTATCATATTGTTTAAGTATTGATTCATATCTGTTTTTGATGTATGAAGTGGGATTCCTAAAAACAATGATGGAGTTTCCTGAATTCAAATGACATTTTTTTTTACCTGTAGCTACATATAAAGTACAGATTTTAGTGATTGTATAGGGACCCTATTTCTCTTTGAAAAATATTCAGGACATTTATAAAAATTTGAATATCATATATATTTAAAAAAATTGTTATTACGTGATCAATAAAAGCTATTGCCACTATCTTCATTTCTAAATGAGGAAGATAAAGACCTAACACTTGGTTTTCAATATCAAATAGTCAAAGAATCATTGGTATTATTATTCTAAAAAAGAAATGTATTTTATCAACATTTTTTCTCTTTTTTTATTTGAATTAAATTAGTGTAGAATAGTTTGCATTAAATTAATGTTTATTATAATGTGTGTGGATAGATAGATAAAAACCAATATATATTTTAAATTCAGTTTCGTTTATATTTATATATAGTTGTAATTCTATTATATGGATATTTTCTAAGTATTGTGCTTGAAAGTAGATGGAGATGACTAGATTGAAAAGTTATTGATCAAGAAATAGCACTTGATCATTATCAGTAATATTCTTTTATATATGTCTGTTTTTTAAACACAATTTATTATAGCACGTCAGTAATATTATATCTAATATTTTTAATTTGAGACATAGGATTTATAAAATTTCCACCATTTTTACTGAATAGAATCAAAGCCATTTTATAATTCTGCATTTTTATAGCAAATATAATAATGATAATAATCTTTCATTTATTGAACGAAGTAAAAAGCATTATGATGATTTTTTAAGAAACTTTCCTCTGCTCCACACTTGCGGAAATTACAGATAAATGCCTTAGTTTTCCATGAAAATACTTTTTTTAATAATAAATACGCTAATAACATCAATTTTTCAATAATACTTTTTTCATTTTTCTACATTTATAAAATCTTTCATAAATATTTAATAAATACGAAAAATATTTTACTAGTACAGAATTTAATTAGATGCCAAGACTTTCAATATTTTATTTATTTATTCAATTTACACATGAAAATAATTAGATAAACTAAGCATTACTTATCTAGTCTCCTATTCTTGGAGTCAAAATACTTATATCAATTTTTTTCACGGAATAATTTTAGATTTTATTTTTATATATTTTAAATATATAAAAATAAAATGTAAAATTATTTTATGATTGTGTATGTGTGTATATATATATATATTATCATCTACTAAGATTATTTTTTAGAGTTTTAAATATTTACAATTATTTATTTTGTCTAATGTTCACTTTTTTTTCTTATATTTTACATTTTAGAGTTCTCTTTATTTATTGACTATTCATATGTACAATTTTTCTTTTTTTCTGAATTCACCCCCCCCCCTCTCTTTGTACTATCTCAAAATGATTGGATTTTTTCTATAAAAAAGACTAATTGTATCAATGGATTACGTTTTTTTAATCACAAATTTATTCATAATAATTTTATTTACTTCTAATTTTTTTAATACTGTTTATTTATACTAAACAATTGTATGGGCATTGGGAGCATACGTTTTATTAAAACTCATTTTAGTAAAAACAAATTAAGATTGTAACGCCTAAACAATCTATGTTGATCAAATGAATAAATGAACTAAGTTCCTTAACTTCAAATTTAAAATCCTTAAATATTTTATATTTTTTAGTTTTCAATTTTGAAATGATAGTTTTTCTATCATTGGAACTTTTGCTACTGGTCTCAACGACAAGTATCCATTGATATACATATCTGATTTGCTACTTTATATATTTATCATAAAACGAAATCATAATTATAATATATTATTCTCACAAGTGATGAAATGAGTATCTTACATAGTAGATGACGTAATACTAATATTTATTAATACTTTATTAACATGCTCTATATAATTTATAAAAGTTATAAAACACATTGTGGATAATATATTCACTGATATGATCAATTAATTGATTGCCATGTTAATAGTTAAAATAGTAAACGTTAATGAAAGATATTTTGTGTAGTGTTTTAAAAACGGTTTATATATTAGAAGCATGTAGTTTCCATTAAAGAATCTGGCCATAGTTGCTATTTAATAATTTTATTTACGGAATAAACAATTTAGTAAATAAAAAATCTACTTATTTATCTTTATGAATGTCATATATTACAATTAGTTACCAGCATTTAATACAATCTCTAATGTACATGAAAATATACATGAAAGTATATATAAGGATATGTACGCACTGATATATATATATATTAATTTACATGTATATATACATTTATTTACACACACACACACACATATATATATAATTTTTATTAACAGTATAATATGTTAGTATTATTTATATCTTCAATTATATTAAAATTAATTATATACTTTATGTAATTTAACTGATATTTATTAATTTACACATATAGAAATAACTATTACACATATGCATTTATATATATATATATATAAAATTAAGAGCATGCTAATAGCTCTAAACAAGCTTTTTTTTATTTATTTATGATAAATGCTACTACAAGAGAAGGCATTCAAATCATTTTTATCTTGGATTGTCCCCATCCCCAGACCGGTTTTGGCCTATGGGTCTCTTCAGTGAGGAGTTGGGACATTAGATTTAATATATATATATATATATATATATATATATATATATATAATAAAGTATTAATCAATCTTAAACAAAATTGATTATAAACAACTTATAAATTAAAAATTATTTAAATCATAGAATCAATTTAATTCCTTATAGGAACCTTATCAAATGTTGTTTATTATCAGTTTTGTTTAAGATTGATTAATATTTTAAATTTTATAATGGCGATAACATTGTGAAAAATTTTTACACACGGAATTTAATTATCTGAAATAATATTTATATAAGTACAAATAGGTATGTATGTTTTGTATCTAGTAATTACAATTGAATAATTTTTAATTTACAATAGATGAAAAACTAAACGCTAGTTATGCATTTTAGATCAAATTATTTACTATAGCTGTGATAGATTTTAAAACATTACTATTTTACACTTTCATCAAAAATTTTAAAGTACATATTTAAAAAAAAACAATTATACGTTTAACAAACAGAAAAATCAGAAACGATTATATGATTTTCTGGATAAAAATTGACATTTTTTTCACCCTAAGACTTTATAAATCTCAATATATAATAATACTAAATTTATTTTATTTATATCTAAAATGTTAATAAAGCAACAACCAAAATACTCTTATAAATCATCACAATTAACTATTTTATTACCAAAGATATATATAATGAGAATTTGATTAATTTATTTGATGTATGTATTTCATATTGAAGAGAACAACTTTTTAGCTACTTTTACTAGTTACTTGTTACTTATTCTTGTTTTTTTTATTCAATACTCATTTTTATTTTATTTCTTTACTTATAGCTTTCATTTGATTTAATTTATTATCTCTGATAGAATTAGTGGAGAATTTAATAGCATTAATGTTGTTATAGTACAGTATTCTTGGCTCTCCAGTTTTGTTTCAAGTCAAATATACAACTCCAAATTGTGGCTAACAAAATATGTATATTGGCTTTTAGTGCATTATTCTCAAATTAAATAAAAATGTTTTTTATAAAATATTTTTTATATAAATTAATTATTTATTTTTTTAATTTTGAGATATCATGCAACAGACTTTTTATAAATATTCATAATCAAATTCAAAAAAATATGAATGTAATCAATGCTATACTGTATTTCTAGTTATTAAAATGAAATCCACATGGTGCATTGAAGGTTGTTTTCAATATTTTTTGTTTATAAAGACATTTTTAAAAAAGTTTTATTATTGAGAAAGAATAAAGATATCATCCTTCATTTGTTTTTTGTTTTATTTTAATTAACTGCAAGTGCTTTTTATTGAATATTCACTGAAAACATATTTGTAATAGAATAAAAATGATGACAAAGGATGAGGAAGATAAATTTTAGTATTTCTCATAAATTGAGACACCATATAATGTGATATAAACCTACGCTAAATGTTAAATGCTATTTATAATTGAATAAAATAATTCATGAATGGATAAAAATAATAATAACTTAATATGACCTACAAATTTAGAAGCTATTTGTAATGCAATGAAAATAATAAAAACAAGACATGAAAACTTTAGTATAATCTACAAAGTTAAAACATGAATCATAACTAAGTAAAGTATAATCCAATAATTGATTGCTAATAGCAATAGAATAAATAAAAATATTGTTCATAAAATTAAAATAAAAACAATATTAACAAACTAATAATATCTCCAAAATATGCTCTTATTAAATAAATCAATTGTAATGAAATAAAATACTTAAGAATGATAAAAGATCTTGCTAATCTATAGATTTATGTATATTAATCTATTCCAAATAAAATATATGCAATTTCCTCATTTAAAACTTTACAAATTCATAACCTCAATTTGTAATGTCTCATTACTAAACTATAATAAAACAGAATACACAAACTTGATTAACCTAGCATATCTCACTACTTTTGCCAATTTATAATAGTATAAAATAAAGTCAACCCTCTAAATAATCTTAAAGTTTACAATATCCAATTAGGATGACATGAACTAAATGAAAGATTCTCTATTTGACATTTATACAAACACTATTAACAAACCACAAAGGATTATCTTTCAAACTAATAAGGATAAGTTGTTAAATGTTAAATCATAATTACCTTAATATATCTAATATTACTAATAATCTATTATAATCAAACGGCAATATCAAATGTTAGTATTTAAATTAAATTTATGATCTATACCAATAAACTTTTAAATTTAATCAAAGTATTCTGTTTAATAAAACTCAAATACCAATTTCAATATATACTATTCCCAATTTTATAATATGATAAGATTATTATATTTATAACTAAATACTAAATTGCTATAACATTCAGTCAATAAATAATAGTTTATAAGAATATGCATGCATCTAGTTATAATCATCTTTATTTATTTTAAACAATTAATATATTGGTGTTTTATAACTTTTCAAATATAAAATTTTACCCAAAATCATTATAATAATCTTCTAATTCCATATTTATTACCTAGCAATACAAAATGAATTAATATATTCCTATGTAAAAGCGTGTACATAATTCAAATGATAATATATTAGATTTATCATATAGAATATAATATGTAATTGTGCAAATACATACTCAACTAATTGTTAATTTCTGCACAGTCTTATGATTATTTACTATAAATTGTATGGTGTAAATCAATACATGATTATTATGTCAATATTAGCCAATGGGCTTGTGTTATAAACTGAATGACAACTAAAGCAAGTTTATTTGTTTTAAATGAATTTAAAATTTATTAATAAATTTATAACAAAAAAATAAATCACAAATGGATAAAAAACATTTTAACATATAATATAATCAAATATTATGGGACATTGTCCCCAATGAAATTAATATTAATATGATAGGTGTTTATACATCAAAATTCACCTATATAATGTTTAATGCATAATATATATTTATGTGAGACAGAAAATATTGCAAATGTACACTCTTTGAAATACAAAAGAGTTAAAGATTTATTTGTTAAAATTTAAGCTATAAATGTAAATCTAAATTAATTTTTAACTTTCTTTTATTTTGCACATATAAAAAAAAAAACAATTATATAAATTAAGATACAGTAATCAATTATACTTAGAGCATTATACACTTAAATACATAAATTATATATATATATATATTAACATATGACCTAATTCTAATCATAATCCTCCTAAATAGTATTCTAAAATAACACAATATTTTCAATATCTCTTCCATAAGTTATAATTTAGTGATGCTGATTAAATCTAAGTCATTATCCAAAATAATGTGTTATTTTGGTAATTCCACATTTTTTAAGTATTAAATTTTATCCTTCATTTTGCAGGTATTTAACACTATAATAACATCAGAAATAAATAAATTCAAATCTCCATCTATGATGGTATGCTGTACAAATAAACCAATTTAAATCCTGAGTTCAAACACCTCATCAATGTTATATCTGCAGATGAAAAAAATTCTTATAGGCAATATTATATTGTTTTTAATAAAATCTAGGTCAACTTTTAATATTATATTGTTAGTTTTATATTTTATTATTAAAACATTTTTGTTCACATGATATCCATTTTTAGTAAAAAATAAATAAATATATGAACATGATTTTAAATGCTATGAATTCACTTTCTCATTCCATTAAAACAAAGTTATGTAATCCTATCTAGTTTTACTGGACACATATAATCATTTTTACTCCATCAATTTTATGATTAATAAGTAAATACTTTTAAAATAAATTAAAAACATTATATGAAAGAGCTTAGGTCTGCATATATGAAAGTCAAAAGATCAGAGAGAGTTCACATTGTCTAATCTCTTTTATAGTCTTATAAAATTAACATCATTAAATTTAACATAACACTCTTTTATAACTCTATTACTGAAATCACCCTGTGTTTCACATTAAATTTACTTTTATAACAATAACAAAATGCAAAAAATTGTAATCATTAGATATATCGTATACACATAACAAGAAATATATTTAAGATATTAAATATTAATGTATATTGTTTACAATCTATTATTCATGAATGCAATAACCAAAATGCACACAAAATAATGATTTTTATAAAAATTTGTAAGCTTTATTATCTTTATATGCATTTTAAATAAATAAAATTAATTTATAATTTTATATGCATTAATATTTTGTTGTCATACTAACCAATTTTACTGCACTTGAACTAATACATTCTTTGTTAAAATCAACTAAGAACAAAAAAAATTATACTTGACATTCCATCACATACTGAATTTACACCAAATTTCAGTTGGCACAATATATATATATTGTGCCCTTTTTATTGGTACACCTCATCATAACGCAAATTGGGAATAAATTTTAAGATGGATAATTTTAAATATTACGAAGTTAAAAATATTTACTTATTAAACTATGAACAGTAACAGTCATTTTAGTTATTATAGGATTTCAACTTGGGCTTAGTTAAATTAAAGTAATATAAATGTTCTAAATCCTGGGTAAAATATTTATTTTCAAAGTTATATAAAAGATGAAATAATAAACTTTAAATTAATAATATTTGATAATAAGTAATCATTTGATAATATTTAAAATTGGAGGGAAGTTTAAATCTAATTTATAAATGAAAATATGCATTATATTGAAGAATAATCATATCTGTGTGCATCTAATATCATAAAACAATGACTATTTCCAGTGAAATCTTAATTTATGTTCCAAAATAAATAATTAATATTTATGTTATGAATTTTGTGATTAAAAATTCATGAAATTAATCTCAGATCTAGTCTTTATAAAAATAAAATAAAAATGATTTAAATTCTAATTTTATTAAGTTCATGAAAGGGATTGTTTTTTTATTACTAGTATATATTTTAAAGAGATAATATTTGTTTTAAAAATAATCAAACTATATGTAGTGAGTAGAAAAATTGACCAATGGAAAGTGCAATTGGAAATAAATTAACAGCCAGCAAAAGATGGTTTTAAAAAAAATCAGAGGAAAAATTAAGATATAGAAAAAAAATATGGCAGATCAGAGAAAAAGTAACTTAGTTGGTCTCTAAAAGTTGCTTAAGTTATTTTAAATCTTATTATTTAAAAAAAAAGTAATTGATTATGATATACTTAAGAATTTAAAACTATATGTATTATAAAGTTTTTGTTAAAATGCATGAGTAAATAAAAATTAACAACTTAATAATTTTATGAAAATATCTTGGAGTCATTATATTGAAAAAAATATTTGAAGAATGAAAGAAAAAAGTTGTGCGTTTGTGCCAATGTGCTGTCAAGTAATACATGACCTTAAGGAAAACACCAAAAGTATTATATTAATTTATAATTTAATTGATAAACAAAATGAAATATTTATGTGTCATGGCTATTATAGTAAGTGGCAAAATTAAATTGGAATTGATGAATGAATAAAAAGAAAATTATTCCTGACAGAGTTAAGTATACACTCTTAAAGATAATTAAAACTACATTAATAATAAATAATAATGGAAATATTTGCACATGGACAAGTGTACCTAGTATTAAAAGATATAATATAACAGTGTATCTGAATGAAAATGTTAATGGTAGAAAAGATATAAAGAGATCAGTATTAGTTTTAGTATAACTTTCATTTATAATAAAATTTTATGATGAGCTATATATATGGTAAATGAAAAATTAAAAGTTAGCGGGATGTATGAATGTTATATAAGGCAAATGTAAAAAGAAAACATTAAGTGAAGATTATATTTATAATTGTAATAAATCATAATGGTCTACTTAGAAAATGAAAGGGTTATTTATCAAAACTGTAAATGGAAAAAAAATGTAAGAAATTAAATAGTCATTGAAGACAATTAATAAAAAATAAATATGTATGGGAGCATAAAGAATTGAATAAATTAATGGAATAAACATTAGCTTATTGGAAAATATAAAATGTATATTGAAGATAATGTCATTCTACTTTTAATCAGAAGGTGTAAAATGCTCTATCTTAAATGATAACATTAACCAAAAGTACATAAGGAATAATGTGAAAATTGATGTATAATAAACATAGGAAATATCTAAATAAAATATAGTATGCAAGTGGAAAATAAATTTTGATTGTTAAGAAGAAAAAAAAAGGAAACCGACTTTGGAATTTTATAGTTTTGGTAATTTTCTTATGAGAACAAAATGAGCAGAAGTGAGAATAATGTTGATGTGTAACTAGTCTGAAGCATATAAATTAATTGGAATATCATTAAAAGTTAAACGTTTTTTTAAAAATGAACTTGTATTTAAAAAAAACTTGTAACATAATTTTAATTTTTAAGTTTAATTTTATACTTTAAAATAATCGTTATCAATATGTGGAATGGGGGGGGGGAATTCAATACATAAAAAAATTAATAATTAATTTGATTTATTTATCTATGTGATTAATTGTTAAAGTTTTTTTATTTTATTAAATATTCTTAGATATTTAAAACAAGCAGATATCAACAATGAATTAGTAAAATATACACATAGAAATATTTCCATATATGTATTATAAAAAGACAGAATATGTTTGTGTTCGAATATAATATTAAACATGATAGATGGTGATATTTAAAATGTTAATCTTATATTCAACTATTAATATTTTAATATAGTTGTAATAGAGTCATAATGAATTCTAGTTTGTTATTCTTTATAGGCTATTATTTATGAGAAAGGTATAAAATAGGTATTGCTTGAAAATAAGAAGTTAATATCTGAGTTGTTCAGATGAAATGATAATAAGGATTTCTTATTTGAGGATGACCAAAGAATGGTTTATCAATCTTTAGTATAGCATCTTAAATTGTAAACTCAAATTAGTTCAGGAAGAGATAAATACCGTATTTAAGAAAGTATAGCATAAAAGTTTCATCTTTTGTATTTCACTATATAGTTTAATAATAAGGTCATAGAAAAATTGAGTGTGATTTCAGCAAACAAGTTAATGATTTCATAAGTATCGTATTAATATTTGCTTAGTGCAAGGTAAAAAGAGAAATTAAATGGTGAATATCATAAAATATAAGCATAGGTAAATATGTAATATTTCATAATATTACAATGCGATTATTTTAGTTAAGAAATACAACAATAGTCCATATTTTTCAATCTTCTTATATTTTGCAGCATAATCTATAAGGTGCAATGAGTGTAAAGCAAATCTCCCCCCAAAAAGTGGAATGATTATTAATAAATACATATAATTTCGTTATATAAGAAATAAAGTTAAATATAACAACAATACCCTATTGTATGAGAAGGACGTTTTTTTTTAAATTTTAAATATCTAATTGTAATTAAGGAGAATAGATATGTTCAAATATTTATATATGTTACTGTGTTACATTGTTATATAATGTTATTAATATTGTTATTTATTAAGTTAAAAAGATCTTGTAAATAATATTATTAAAAATTAATGTTTAAAAGTTAAACTAAGTATTTAAAGTTTCATTTCTACTATTTGGTTCATCATTACTACACCATCTTCAAAGAGACTTAATTATAATATATACATGAATAAAAGTGTATAGTTTGAAAGTTGATTAAAAAATTAATCCAGTACAAAATAGTTATAACAATCATTTAAGAAAATATTTAAGAGATCTTAAATTATTGCAAACTTCCTTAATCACATAAGCCATTGATGAAATATATTGCAAATTTATTAAAGTATGTTTATTTATAAGAAATCAGAGTATGAAATTGTTATTATTTAGAGTTATAAATTATAATTACTCATCTTGCATTGGTGGTCGAGAGGTCAGCGTGACTGCCTTGCACTAGCAGGCAATTGCCCGGGTTGCGGGTTCGCGTCCCGGCTGATGCTATGACACGTAAACAAAAAAATTATAGTTACAATTTAGATAACAGTAATTATTTATTATTAATTATTAGGGAATATAAATATAAAGTACTAATATAATTTTAATTATATACTAAGGTTGTAAATATTTTCTTGATTTAGATACTACCTATAGAGTTAAGTAAAATACCTCTTAACTTCTTATAGATGGAAAGAATAGCTAATTAAAAATCAATGATAATCCTGAGATCTCCTTAGTATAATAATATTATTATTATGATTGTTATTAATTATAAACCTATAATAGTAATAATAATAAGAGATAAATATATAATAGAATGACAGTTTAAACTTATTAATTAGTTTAACTTAAGGTTAATGACTATAAACGTTTTATTATATTTATTGAAGTATTAGTGTTAGTCATAGAAACATTTAGATTCTTAATAAGGAGTAGTCTCTTAGTATTCTTATGCTATTGAACAAATACTTCAGTATCTGTTTCATGTTAAAGGGTATGTGATCTTGTTAATAAGATAAGTCAGTCTCATAACTGCTAATATAAATTAAATATAGTTTAAAAATAATTACGAATATCAAATTGTATCTAGATAATACAGATGAAAACATCATAATGGATGAAATTAATCATAGAATTAAACTTGGTTGGAGTGCTCTTGGTAGAAATAACTTGATACTAAAAGGAAATATGCCTATGTGTTTGAAAAGTAAAGTTTTTAACAAATATGTTTTACCAGTTTTTACTTATGGATCTGAGATCTGGACATTTAATAGAAATGCAATACAGAGACTTCAGACCACTCAAAGAAGTATGGAGAGATGCATGTTGGGAGTAACAAGAAGAGATTGAAAACTCAATGTATGGATAAGATAACAAACAGGTGCTACTGCCTCATTGAAAAAATTAAACGATTGAAGTGGAGTTGGGATGGACATATTGTTAGAATATATCATAATAGATGGACAATTGAAATCTTAAACTTGATTCCAAGAGATTGTAAAAGACCCAGGAAGAGACTGTATGTGAAATGGATAGATGAAATAAGAAAGTGTGCAGGAGTGATATGGAGAAGAGAATCTAAAGATAGGAGAAGATGGATTGAACTTGGGGAGACCTTCATCCTGCAGTAGATTTATAATGATTGGTGATGATGATGATGATGACCTAGATAAAAATAACAACATAGCCTAATTTCAGGACTTGTTATGGTTTGTAGGAATCATTGTCCTATTGGCAGGGTACAGTATATATGTATGAAGATAATTGTCTAGAAAAATTAAAAGAATCATTTAATAATTTTTCTACTTCTCACAATTTTGTCACATTTTTAATTAGATAATTTTGAGATAATGGAGTCATATTAGATCTTACTGAAGTCACAAATTTAAGCTTTTGATGAGCAATATTATATATATTTATTTTTCTTACTTGTAATTTTTTTCTTTATTTTTAAAGATATTTTGCCACTGTAAAGCTTCATTTTAGCTAGCTTTTGTCAATGTTACAGATTATTGCAAATCCACTGGAATTATCATTATTTAATAATTTTTTTACATCATTTAAAACATTAAATGCCAGGTTTTGTTTTTTTTTCTTTTAGAAAACTTTTCATCTTTTGTTTTAATTACTTTAATAATTAAATAAAATGGCTCTTGCATTTATTAAATCATTTAAATTGTTACATAAATAATCATTTTTATTACATTTTGAAATATTTATTTTTAAGATCAATAAATTGAATTTGAGACAGAAGTATTATTCAAAGCATTGTTTAGGCTTGCTAAAGTCTTAAAAGTGATGTGTTTTTTTTACAATACATGGTTGATATTGAGAAGAAAATTATAAATTATTTTTACAATATAAACTCCTCTTTCCAAAAAATCAACATAGCTAACCTACTATTTTCATTGCTGATACAAAAAAACAACCTTAACTTCACGTACTTTATTTTGCTGGATAAAAGTAATATTAAATAAAAGTTATATATAAAAATTATTTAATTTTGTAAAAGGTAAATAAAATAAATTATGTTGTCTTATGCAATATTAAAATAAATAAAAATATTTGTTTACATTATTTGTTTTAAAATTTTAAAATAAATTTAATTGCCCTTAAGTTACCTTTAATAAATATTATGTGCAAATATCAATTGTTTACATTGTATTGACGCATATAATTAAAAATACATATTATTAAAGAATAATATACAAATGTATTTTCGGGTTATTTAAATATTTTATAGACAGTTTGTTAAACTATCAGTAATGTAATTTTAAAAAAGTTATTTATTTATTTATCTATTTACCAACTGTTTTTAAATTTTTCAATAATTTAATATCGGATTTGTGTGTTTTTGCTAAAAATTTTAAAACAATTTTATTTAAATTTATAAACAATTTTTTTTAAAAAAACTAAAAGCTATAATTATATTATAAAAATCAGAACTATTTGCATATTTTTTATATATAAACTAGTTTTTAAAGTATATATTTTGAAACAAAAATGAAAAGTGTGATTGGTGAATGAAATCACATGATACTTAAACTTTTCAACAAAAAAAGGGGGAAAGTCACATTTAAAAAGATCACATTTGTAATTATTTAAATTACTTTTTTGAACTTTGTATGTAATATTTATCATTCACAAAAATAATTTTCAGAAAATATATAAATTTAAAAATATTTTGAAGCATTGTAGGGCAGAGCCTACACAGATAACATTTGTTTAAAATTTGAAGGTTGATGTATGGTTAGAATTGAAGAAATAGTATTTTTGCCAATGACAAAGTGGAAAAATAGTTTCCCAAAACATGAATCAATCCAGTTATAGGCTAAAAACAAAGCAGTCAATAAAATAATTAAACCATTCACAAAAAAAAAATACAATTTTTGTTTGATCTCCATATTTATAGAAGTATATTTCTTAGCTAATCATTATTATACTAATATGTCAAAGCTGTGAAACACATCATGTCAATTATAATAAAGTATTAGATTGTAAATTCATCAATCAATTTTTCAGCTTATCATGAAGTTGAGGTTTCTGTATACTTTGATTTTTGACTAAATCCAACATTGGCAAACTCTTATGAGTTAATATAAATAAATTTATAGATTTACTTTAGACTGTAAATCATGATTAAAAAATTAAAAGTAGTTGGTTACCAATAATAAAAAGAAAAGTGTGATGTAAAATCGCAACTCAACTATGATTTCAAATGAAAATTCTTTTTTTTTTCTTTTTTACTGCTGGTCTAAACAGAATCATGATGGTAAAAAAAGTTTCATTAGATAAATTTGGTTTAGGTTGCTCAGAAAATCAGCCAGAGCCCTTGGGATAAACTAAATTTTTTACTGAAAGCAAGTCAAATAAGTGAAACTAATCTGAGAATTTCAGTAATTGTAATGTGCTTTTGATTTCAGATTGCTTTATGTTAAAACCAATCTTTATATTTTTGTTTTAAACTTCTAAAAATAATTAAAAAATACAACTTCAACATGTGAATTGAAGAAAATGATAGTTAGTTCAAAATCTTTATATGAGACATTCTGAAGGATTCCCTCTATAAAAGACCACAGTGTAGTTCTCAAGCTGTCAATGAATTTTAGTATTACCTTTGATGTTTAGGTAAATCTAGTGGAGTTAAAATATGATAATGCTTAACTGCTTAAAAAGTCCTGTCTAAAAATAAGCGGTTTATAATTAAACCTATAAAATTGTGTCATAGTACAAACCTGCATTACAAAGCATACCAAAAACAGCATTGATAAGCCTTAGCAAAAGTTTCAAGAAATATAATAAAAACAATTTTGACCATATAATGTCCATAAATACAAACAATCTGAAAAGGTTACAATCATTTTGGGCAACTAGAAGTAGCATGTTTGAGAAAAGGAAAACAGTATACCTGTCCAAATGATATGATAAATAACTTAATCTAAACAATAAAACAATATAAAAAATTGAACTCTACTCAGGAACAGAATAGGCAGTAATTAATAGAAAGAAAATTATAAACCAAATAATTTATAGTAAAGGCATTAAAGATTATCAAAGCATTTAAATTCCTCTACTTAACTAAATAATTGTTTTAGCTACATAAATTATATATAGAGTTGGAGTGTGGAATAGATTGAAGCCTGTCCATTAAAGTGTGAGGTTTGACTATCTTAATATATTTTTGAGCACTTATAGCATATATGTGTATAGATGGTAATCTGGACCAACTGATGATTGCTGGTTTAGCATGAAATACATATATTGGTGATTATTTATCTTTTCAACATATATGTGTTTAAGTGTATCAGTGTTATGAGATAGTGTGGAGAGTGGTGGGTCATGTGAAAGTCTGTGCTCATATACCCTATATACTATAGTGAAGTGGAGCTATGTCAATTATGCAATCACATTGTAAATGTAATATCCTAAAATATTTGCCATAAAACATAGAAATGTCCATTTGTCAAAAAAATTTCATCATACTCAAGTATTGTCAACATAGACTTACTATTTACCTTTTACTAATTCAAAGAAAATTTAATATATACCTCAATAGGTTTTATTTCTTTCCTTACTCATTTGTAATTCAATAGACAGAAGGTCCACTATATAGGAAAGATTAAATAATATAATTGTTTCTATTGCTGAGCACTGCTTTTGACCAAAATGATCATATTCATAGCACAAAAATAGGTGAGAGTCTGAACATGTACATTAATTACTATGCAAGTCTGTAAATTTACATATATCCTTTGCATGATAATTTGACAGATGGGTTTTTTTGTTTATCATATGGATGTTGTTTGCAGTTATGCCTCTTTGTATTTGTTTTTTCCATCATTATGTTTTGCACAAACAACTTTACCATGAAGCAGATTGGAATTATGATCCAATTCCATCTAGTGGTCTACAAATTCTGATTTTGTATTATTATCAGTTTTAGCACACACACACACACACACACACATATATATATATATATATATATATATTCTAACCTACAATCTCATGCATCCTCACTTCCAGATAATATATGATATGAAATAAAACGGGTTCTATCTCAGTTAATAAATAATAACTAAAATATTCAGCATTAAAATTAAAATATTTCACTAGCTCAAATTTAAAATATGAATAAGGTTCAGTTTATAAAATTAAATTAAATAAATATTTAATATTTCCATGTTGAAAATACAGGTGACAAGATAGATTACATTGAGCCAATATCTCACAGGATACTACCTCAATGGAATAAGAACGCTATCCCCCCTTTATTACAATTTCAAATAACAAACTCATAGTATTCTTACGACTTTAATAACTTCTATTCACTAAGATTAAACTAATAATTAAGTCTTAATCTTCTATTTGTAATAATCTAGCTCAATAAAATAATCTCAGGTTCATAAAATGTATTCTAAGTTAATTTAAAAATATGGTAGTAAATTATGAGAAGGGATTTTATGTCATAATCTACTACACTGAAACTAATAATAATAAATAACAATAATAATATTCTTCATTTCTTAATTACTACTGGATATCTTTTCTTTTCATTATATTTTTATTACCATAATAAAATAATTTTATATAATCTTTTACCTTCATGTAATAATATAATAAATATGTGGTAGCATTTTAATAATCTGACAAACAAAATACGTGTGGCAACTGATAGCATATAATTCAGTATACTATTGTGATAACTGATTTATGACCAATAAAATAATGTAAGATTATGATTATTTAATTATAATGAATACCAATAAAATATTTAGAATTCTTAAAATAATTCTCTATTTATCTTTTGTGCAAAATTATATATTTGTTTCAATTATTATGCATATATCGTGATTTCATGCAGCGATGTGGATAAATAAATAACTCGGACACAACATTTTTGAAATAACAAAATTTAACAAAGTTTATTACTAACAACAAATAAATAAACAATTTATTTACACTGTTTACAGTGGATATCCTTAATTTTTTTACTTTACAATTTGATCTACCGGGTTATAAAAAAAATAATTTATATTTCAATTATATCTTTATTTAGATTTAGGACAAAATTTAAAAAAAATGTTACTATTTGTTTTCTCATTATGGTTAACTTATTACAAATATATTTATCTACTTTATTAGCAACAGCATTTTATATTATTAAACTATCTTATTTTAAAAATTCATACTTAGAAAACATTCTATAGAAAACAAAATTTTATAATGAGTATGGACTTCTCAAAATATTAAAATTTTCATCTTGCAAAGTCAAAGATGTTACACAAAATATTATCCAAAATTCAGTACTCGATTTTAGTATTTATCACACAATGTTTACTAATCATAATATATTCTTTTTTAAGCCTTACTTTAGTATGATATAAATGTAATCATCAATATATTTCTGTTAATCTACAAACAAAAAATATACTATGCATATTGTTTACATAATTTACTTTGTACTATTGTATTTTAAAAATATGCAATACTTATTTTTCTCTTTAAAAAAATAATACTAAAGCATTTAAAATTATTATCACTTTAAAGAAAATATATTTGTTTAGATACCCTATTTTAAAAAAATTTATATTTCATTTCCGAAATAAAATTCAAAATATATTCTATGATTCTTTTCTTTCCTTAGGATACTTTGGATCTTTAATTTTAAGTTATAACGTCCTATTCCTTCTAAGCCAATAAACCAATCTTATTCAAAATGATAGCATAACCTAAGTTCTAAATTATTTATCATTTCTCTTAAACATATCTTACTGAATGATGCAGTTACATGAAATAAAGATAGCAAAAACAGATGCATAGGATTAAGAAAGAAAGCTAGAGTATTACTCGTAACATATCTCAAAATCATGGCTCAGTGCAAAGAGGTATGACATTTACCTGCCTAATATCCTTTAGTACAGGGACGATGTTAAAGATATTCTTCAGCTTTATTAGAGCATCAAATATTTAAAGAAATATAAAGACTGTCCAAATAAAATGTGTATCAATCATAGGGCTTTGTTAACTATACTGATATTCACATAAAGACTAAATATTATTTCCATTCCTTATAACATCCTATTTCTTAAAACATCATCTTGGTTTCCTGTTCACTAAGTACTTCCAAGCCACTATCTCAACATTATTTCTCAAGATTTTCCACATCTTACATCGATAAATAACTGTCTGCATTTACAAAACAATAAATAAAATTCATTAATAGTTAAACAATCCTATGATTCCATAAGAAAAGTCTGCTTACTTCATTATTCTATATGTCTAATCATATACAATCTACTTAGACAATATTTGAATATCCAATAACATGAAAATTTTAAAAGAATCATATAATTATTTGTTATATGTTGGATTATATCACTAATAAAAAAAAAATCATCGTATGCATATTTTCAAATCAATCCTATCTCATAATGTTTTTTTAAATGTTGTATGAAATGCGGTACATATAAGTAAAAAACTTTTACACTTCATTCTTACTATCCATAGATAATCTAAAGAAAACACAAAAAAATATACATTATAAATTATCAATAGTTATTATTATTACCAGTAACCTTTATCTAGTCGTGTTCAGTAGGCTTCCTTTATCCACTTGAGCATTGCAGATATAAAAAAAAAATTCACACCCATACACTTTATATTAAAATATTTGTAGCTAAATTATTAGATTGTTATATTATAAAATTTTAATATTAATAAATTAATGTTTTTATGTTTTTCCTAATCTTATATAAAAATTTAGATTTAAACTAGGTTAACAAAATAAAAGGAATCAAAACTATAGTTACATATTTTCTTGATGATAATTCCTGATAAGTCCAAAATGCTTATTATTTTCTCTAGAGTTTTTAAAAAATATTCTTCTCCAAGCGCGTTAAAGTTTAAAATAAAAATAATTATTAATCCATTTAGTAAAATTTATAGAAAATAATCCTTGGTTTTAGTATTTAGGACAATAATTATTAAATCATAATATTAATTAATCCCATGAAGCTTCTTAATCTTCTCTACCAATATTCTCTGCATATCCGATGCATCAATCCATCTAATTTAACTTTAAAAATATTCGATAACTTTTAAGTACTATTTGTGTTTCCATGATCCATCTTTTATTCAACTATGTGTTCACTTTTTTATATATATTTCCTTCTTGATACATTTAAACTTTCATTTGGTATTTTTATATATCACTTTAAAAAAAAAACTTCAAGTACTTTTAAACAAATCTTTTCTAAATACATTTTAAATAATTCTAAGACCGGATATTTTAATATCAAAACGCTTCTGTAACATATTTTCCTGGGTTCCTTCTTTAATTCTTGAAAATATTTTTTTAAAAAAATGTTACCTTCAGAAAGGATACAACATTTTACTCCTTTGAATATCATATTATCTAAACGATTCATAAGATATATTTGTCTTATTACTACTTTTAAAAAAAATAAATCTTGGATAAACTTATAAATAATACGTTTCAATGCATTTTTTTTTTTTTTTTTAGACTCCGTATAATGTCCGAGCTGTAGTTTTTTATGTACCAAAACAGTTCTTCGGTGAAATATTAATAAAGCTGTATCAATAAATATTTCAAATATTTTTTCAGCATTACAACTTATATCCATTTTATTTTGTAGTATATCCATCTCTATTGCGTAGTTTAGGTTAAATTTCAGATAAAATACTACTGGCAAGTAACTTTTAAAAAATTAGAAAATCATCTCCATGAAGTTTCTAAATATATAATTTTTTTCTAAACTTTCCTTTTGCAAAATACTTCTTTAAAATTATCAATTAGTTTTTGCAAAATAAACGATAAGAAAGTACCAAAAAAAATTGACTAAAATAAAAATTTTAAAATACTAACTTTTTGATAGTTATAATTTACCTTTCTCCGGTTTCAATACATTATTAATCTCCCCCGATAACTCCATGCAAATCATATTTATAGTCTGTAAGAATACCTATTCCTATTGGTTAATTCTTACTTTAGCTTGAGAACAAATTTACATATTTTCAATTTCAAGTAGAATTGAATTTCAAAATTAGAAATTATGACGTAATAAAATTTAAAAAATATTGTTTAAAATATTACTTTTAAATCAATTATTATTTTATTAAAATTATTTAATCTTTTAAAATAACTTTTAAAATAACATTTAATAACTTATTCCATTTCTTAATATTCAATTTATCTATTTTTATTTAAATAAAATATTTAATTTTTATATTATGAATGTATTCATTTTTATTACATCATTTAAGCATGTTATATGATAGTTAACTTAATGTTTAATACAATTTACTTTTATGATAGGAAACAATGCCATCCAATTCTATACTGCAATTTCAAAATATTTTAAACTTTATTATTAACTCAAACAAGTGTGTGTGAGAAAGTATGTAATATACAAGTCACATGATTAATAACTTTGACAGATGATTTTTAATCTATTTCTCTGCCTAGATTTATAAAATTGCTATACTTATTATATTATATAAAATAATTATAAAATTTGGATGAACAATTTAGAAAATATAGAATTAGATATAATTTTCACCATCATAAAATTTACTTTAAAAATATACTATATTAATTTTGATTATTAAATATGATTACAAATTTAAATATAGCATTTATTAAATTATACATTTTAAACTATTAAAATCTAATTTTTAAATATACTTTTAATTATTTATAGCTGTGTTATTTAATATGGCCAGCTTTTATAACCATATGCAACAATATTTAAAGCTTTACATAACTATTTTTTAAATGATTTTATATACTACATATTCTCTTTAGCTTCAAATTGTACTTTAAAGATATAATTGACTTAATACAATTACCATATTAAAAGAACATATTCTAAATTTAAATTTTTTTTTAGTAATTGACTGTTATGAATTATTACCGACCTATAGAAAAGGGCACAATATATATATATATAATGTGCTAATCCAGTGGCATTGTTGGTGCAGAACTTGCCATTATATATTGCATTGCAAATGTGTTTGTTGCAGTTAATTTTGTAGATTAATTGGAGACCCTGATCCAGAAGTAATCTATCTTTGGTGGTATTAAATAATTGACTAAGATTAAGAGGGATCCTAAAACAAATGTTGAATTCTTCTAAACAATTTTTTTAACTTTTATGACCCCAGTATAATAGGCAAGATAATCCATGCATTAATATTATTATGGTTCAATGGCCTGGTACTTATTGCAGAGTAAAATTATTTAAAAGCTTCAATTAAACAATTGTGATCATACCCTATCTTAATTATATCTTTGGTGTAGTTTTCAATATTATATCACCTACCTCCCATGAACTTGGATAGTTTTTGATTTCAGTGTAGGTAACATATAAAGCCAGCTAATTTGTGTGAAGTAGGAGTGTCTGAATGAGGATGAATGGCACCACAAACATTTATGAGTTTAATGATCATGTATAGTTTATTTTTGTATTGGAGGATTGTATGTACATATTCAAAAATTTTATTCTTTTAATTTATTTTTGAACTCTATTATCCAGACCCAAAAGGATATCTGATTCTTCTTTTTCTGTATTTTAATGATAATTTTCTCTTCAGGATTGAGACAGTTGTGGCAAAATATCTTGAAATGACTGTGTTTTTCAAATTTGTTTAGTACAATGCTACAAACCATGCCACTTAGTGGCAACACCATGGACAAGCAATGTTTCATTGTATAAAATTATGTCATTAAATATAGCTGTAATGTCACCATCCATTCATCTAAAGGCATAAATACTAGAATTGGTATTGTTAATATCTAAGCCTGATTTGACTAATATGTCATTGATTATGTTTATGGATTGTGGGCATGATAGTGAGTCATATAACTTGGCTATCTGGAAGTTAAATATTTGAGATTTGAACAGTTATGTGCAATCAAATGATGATTTGATAGCAAATTCACCTGATTCTATGGTATAGTTCTTTATGTAAAATATTATACTTATATTATATTAGACATGTCTGTACATGAATAAATGATGATGTTTGCTTAATTATTATTTGGTCTATTCTCTCTCTCTCTCTTGTCACTGTGTCACCATTTATTTAAAGAAATGAATGTTCATCTATGTGTTAAATCAATATGCTGTATCTCCTTGATTAAGAATAGGAGCTAGCATGGGATATGTCAAGTGTGCCTGTTGTCTGAGCATGCTGACTATATAACTTATGATTATCTGGCACCTGAGTTTGATCTTCAAAACAAACAAAATGCTTTTGACAGCAGGTTTTGTTCCAGCAGTTGAGGGGGGATGTGGTCAAGAAATGTGATCATGTTATGCTTTGTATAGGCTGATCTGCCCATGGATATCTTTGATAGTTATGCTATCAATAGTATTCCCCCCTCTGCTTGAAGGGCCAGTCTGTTTCTATAGTATTAAAGATCTAAAATAATAATTACCCAGAGAGATATGTAATGAAAATATTAATGTTTAGATATTAAAACTTAGTCTAAAAGAAGATATTGAAACTTATTAAAACTTAGTTAAAAGCCAAGATTTTAAAACTTACTAAAGCCAAAAGATCTTAAAAGGATAGATTTAAAAGTATTTAAACCCAGCAAGAATAGAATTTATTCAGATGAATCTGTTTCAATACTAAAGATAACATATATTTTTATGTAATACAAAAAAATTTTCTTGAATGTTTATATTTTTCCAAAACATAAGAGACTTTATGGTTTGTCTTTTTTTTATACTTCATATAAAAATATAGTTAATTGAAATATTAAGCTTCTTATATATTGTACCGGTCGGTTTCGTCTGTTCATATATATAGATAGGGAGTATATAATCTTAGATTCCACTTCAATATATATATATATATATTGTGACTCTCTGAATAGGCACAGGAATTGAGATACTTTGTATCTGTAGTTAATAGTTGTATTGTATTAAAAAAATGAAATAGCCTGAGAATTTTAAAAATTTTGCTGGAAATTGTTTAAAGCTTTCGATGTTGATTGCTTATGCATTTGATTAACCACTTTATAAACATATATTATTATTATTATAGTTAATGAAGTATTTAATGCAAGAAAGAGGGTTTATTTATTATAGGAATTTGTATATTTTTGTTAGGAGGATGCAAAGTTATTTTATTTTAGTGTAGTATTCGTTTGAATGGTTTCCTAATCCTTTATTCATTGATACCTATCCCTTTATCAACATTAATAGCCATTTCAATTATATTTAGTCAAGATAGTTTAATATTTAGGTTGCAGTATATGTGCATGCATGTATGTCTGTATTATGTTTCATTTCATTTTCATCTTTTAATAACATTAAGCAATAGTACATTTAACATGAAGACATCCAAATTACAGTAATTATCATTAATAATTTCACAAATATATATTTTTTTTAATTTTAATGGATATTTGGATCAATGGATTATTTTACAAATTAAATAAATTATTAATCATTTTTGTTTAACAGTTAATTAATATTCATTTCTTTCAAGTTTGTAAAAGTTATTTTTATTATTATTATTTTTGTCTTAATTTAATTGTAAAAATCAGAATGATTTTTTTTTTTAAAGAAAAGATTTCTTACATATGTAATGAGTTTAAGTGCAAAAAGGTGGAAGTTAACCTTTTTGAAGGGAAATGACCTTTTTTGATGGGGGGAAGAGAGATATCTATTTAACAGATAGTTTAGATTAAAAATTGTTCATTATTGATGTAATTGCAGCCAGTGTATTACTCTTCCCTGCTATAATATATATATATATATATATATATATATATTAAAAATTAATTTGACTTCAGGAAATATATATATATATATATATATATATTTCCTGAAGTCAAATTAATTTTTAAAAAGCTTTGGAAAAAACTTCTGGAAAAACCATAAGAAATTTATTATGGAAAGGTCTTCAATTGAAATGCAAGACTAGAATCTAAGAAGGTATATCAGTTTTTCATTCCCTTATCTAATTTAAACATTTGAATTAACCACCTCATACTTATTAATATTTTAAAATGTATATCAATAATACTAAGCTTGCATTATTTTGTTTACTTATCATTAAGAAGGAAAATAAAATGCATGAACTTTATAATTATCTAAATAATCTACATGTGTCGTATAATATCTCTTGGAAATGTGTGCAGAACAGTTTTACATAATTTATTTTAATTTTTCACTATGTTTTATGTCTTGCTTTTATAAAAGTTAAATATAAAATTTAAAGGATATGTGTATTTTGATATATCATGCCATACTTAAATCTATTATGAAGAAATGACAGTATTTATTTATTTAGTATTTCTAAAAATAATATATGTTTTATGAATATACTCTAAAATAACCAAAGGATACTACTCAATAAATATGTATTTAAATCGGATGGAAGGACAGGAATGTGGTGTATTTCTGTTCTCTTCGATATGGATGCATTTAGAAAATAAATTATTACTAGTTGTGGAATTACCAATGGATTATGATGTATTGATTTGCAATATTTAAAAATAAACTATATGTATAGTAGCTTATAAAACATCGGAAAAACAAATGCTATTTAAGAAATTTATCAAGAACAATTGCTTACTTAGTTTAAAAAACTACTACGGAGTGAATTAAATAATTCTTGTGTAACTGTAGCTAAAAATGTCTTTCATATTTCTGTCATAATAAAAATTGATTACTTATGTGTGATGTATGCTAGATCATAGTTACATTATGATTATTTTTTTTTGGTTAGCCTACAGAAATTCATTTTATGTTTGAACCCAGTTTGGAATCTATCTCCATATCATTTAATGAACTCGAAAAGATTTTGCCAGTGAATTTTTTTTTTGTTTATTTTAAACCAAAAAATAAAATGACTTTTGTTTTCTTTATTTCTTTTTATATATTACTTGTCATCATCACTGTATATAGTAGATAGATAGGCATATTTATTATTATGTTTTATGTATAATTTTGTGCTATTATGAACTTCTAGATTGTGTCGGGATTGTGCATTCACAAATTGTGGATATGCTGGTACAAATTGATTTTGTTCAAATATGTTTTATGTTTCTTTTACGAATGTAAAGAAAAGAAATTTGTTTTTTTTTTGTTTTATTATATTGTTAGAGAGAGGTTTATATTTATTTTTGTATATTTTCTTATCTCAAAATGCAATTATAAATTTATTAAATGCACATTGATTGTGTAAGTAATATTTACTGGGGCTATAACCTCGATAATATATGTATAAAATGCAATAGTAGGGACCTCTACAGGTGTTTTCTTCCATAGCGTAAGCTTGTGGTTAAAACACCTGTAGAGGTCCCCACTATCACATTTTATACG
Source organism: Epiperipatus broadwayi (assembly GCA_028023455.1). NCBI lineage: Eukaryota > Metazoa > Onychophora > Udeonychophora > Euonychophora > Peripatidae > Epiperipatus > Epiperipatus broadwayi. The sequence goes on along the minus strand of JAQFVV010001786.1, from coordinate 16,401 downwards.
CATATTATCGAGGTTATAGCCTCAGTAAATATTACTTATCTCAAAGTGAGAATTCTGGCCTCTAAATCAATGAACCTATAATAGAAATAGTCTGCTAGAAATGGTAAATAAATCTCGTTCATAATAATTATAACTATCAAATTTTAAAAATAGTTTAAAAGTTTATTCTAAATTAAAAGTTATACCTTAATGCATTATTTAATTACCATGTTGCTTGCATAATATATAACTTGGAGTTAATTTTTTTTTTGTATATTCTTATTCACGTGTGTGTGTGTGTGTGTTTTGCACAATTATTACATTTTCTTAATGGAGATATCAATTTATAGAAATTTTATGTATAAATTTTGGATGTTGTTGTATTCTAAAGAATTGAATGGATTAGTAGGTTATCTGTATGTATTTATCTGCCAGTGTGTATATATAATGTTAGATATGTAGAAGAGCTTTGAGAATGGAAATTACTCTGAATGTGTTCTATGTTTGTAGGGATAAGAGATTTTGCCTATATAGTATATTTTAATAATTTTTCCATGAGAAGAGCCTAGTTTATATTATATGTGTATTATGAAGTGATAGTTTTGAAGTTAAGTGATGTTTTCTTAAGATCCTGGTGATGAGGAAAAATGTCACACCAATAGTATATTTCAGAATTAGATGAGTTATGTTTTCTTAAGGTCCTGGTAATGAGGAAAAATGCCACACCAGTAGTATATTTCAGAATTAGATGAGTTATGTTGAAGTGTTAAGCAAAGAGTTTATTTGCTCCTCATGTGAACTTCCCTTGGAATGTTTTGTTTGTATAATCGTGAAAATATAGCTCTGTGTTATGTAGTATGTGGCCAGATAAATAGTTAAATTAAATTATTGATATAATATTAGTATCTTAGTTTGTTGATTGGTCTATGACATTGTCTGAAATGAAGTAATTGTTTAATATTTTCTTGATAAATGGATAGTGTGTAGAAAAGATTGTTTCTATTATTGTTGCTTGGACACACACACGCGTAATATAAACAATATCGCAGATATAAAAGTATAAAGTTATTGAAATTAAAATGGAAAATATATATTTTGAAACATATTATATTCATTTAATACAGAGTTATAAATCATCAAACCATCAGAATCAATATGATTTATCATTATGCGTGAAAGGTATATGTAATTGAAAATGATTATTTAATTAGTTAGAGAAAGTTGCTTTGTTGATGGCCAAATATGTTAGTTTGATTTATTTTATTAATCAATAGAATATCCTCCCATAAATATTTATTGTACCAATAATATAATATATTATTTAATTAATGATATGTTTAAATGAAACACTTAAGCAAAGCAGGTATTTAGAGTTAGAATAGTCAAGTTTTGTTGTTAATTTTGATTTCTAAAAGGTATAAATAATGTAATATAATAGGGATAATCCCAAACTGATGTCCAAGGTTTGTTTGAGAATTGTAAAATTATTAATACAAGCAGTCTTATTGTAAATAAGTATATTAAATTAAATTTTCAGTATAATAAATGATTTGTTTATTTATTAAAAACTGTCTTAAGTTATTCTTATATACATTCGTGTTTCAATTTCCACATCACCACATTTCATACATCTATTATAAAGTAGATATATTATTTTATAGTTATAATATCAAATTTGCTGGTGTCTGACAATCTTGTTTTCTTAATCCAAACATTATAAGGAACATTTGCTACTTGATAAACATATTAGAAAGGTTGCCCAATTATAATATTTGTTAAATGATGATGTGAGATTAAAATACCCTATTTCTGTCATTATCTAATTGTTAAACACAGTAAAGCATTTATTCAATTCATATCATTACATTTTACTATAAATTAGAATTATAGATTATGGGCCAATGCATTTTATGTAATTCAACTGTGTTTTTTAAATGCCCTGAGATCTTATTGTATATTCCTTGATCATCATTAAGGTAGCTGTTTAGATGATGATATGCCAAGTCACAGGATTGCTTAGTGATAAAATTGTATCAATCTGATATATGTTATACTTGGATGAAGGAAGAAATTACGTTGAACTAATGAACATTACGATTCTTTATCATGCAGTTAACTGACAAAAAAGGATTTACATTATATTTAATGTTTTATTGTATCTCTTCTTTTGTTTACTTATAATTATATATCTTATGAACTCCCTATAACCTCCCACTGAGCTGAGCTGAATGTAGACTTAGGTAAAGAGTCTCAGTAATAATTTTGTATCAGACACGTTGTTATATTGTTCTATTCATTAATAAAACTGGCGCCCTGGGCATTTACTCATATAATGTATATGAGCGGTGTTGGGAGTGTAGATTATATATATATATATATATAAATTTAAGAGAACAAAATAAAATAAATACTTATTATGATATAATCTTCTTGAACACCTAATATAAGTGAATAAACCTAAAGTTAATTTATAGTCAATAGATAAAAAATGAATATTTTAAATTAAAACAATAATTACTATGCTGTAAAATATGAATTAAAACTTACGAAAACAACTATTTATATAAATAAATAATATACATGAAATGAAAAGAAAAAAAAGGACGTATAGTAATAATAATGATAACTATAAGCAAATGACCAGAATAATACCTTTAAATATGGCCTTTCTAAAATAGTACCATTGTTTTAGTGCTTATTTTTATTTAATCAAGATCCGATTATGTTTTGTTTTTCCAGAGAAAGTAGAAATATTATGAAATGCTATAAAATTTGAAGCACATTTTGTTAATTCAAATATTTTCCAAATATTCAAATTTTCTTTTCATTCAGCAGATATTTGATCTATATAATGTTATAAGCATGCAAACACTAATTTATATCCATGATGATGCAATGTAGATATCCTTTCGTTTAGCAAGTAATCAGTTTTTAAAACATTATAAGTGAACGACCCCAATTTCACCCATAATGATGCTATAGAAATTGAATCAATTTTTATCTGGTATATAAACTATTCATCAAGCTTATAAAATTATATTAATAGGTGAACATAATCTTGTGTACATTTTTCTGTTGTTAACATTTAGATGTTACCATTGAAAAGAAGATAATATCTGTTTTTAAAACAAAGAAACATTATGATGGTTTAAATCACAATGAATCACTTTTGATAACTTTTCATTTGTATAATAAATTATTTTTGCTGCTCACAAATCTTGATATACTGTACAATTTCTGGGTGAATGGTGTTGCTTTTTACCTATAATTGTATCCAGTTAACTATAAACTTTCAAAATAAATAAAAAAAAAATCATGTAAAGAAATTTAAAAGTGCTTCCATTGAAGCTAAAACAACAGAGTTTTCTATTCAGTTCTATTTATAACTTTTGCCATTAATGCCAGATTAACTATAACAATACTTTTTAACGCTTTAGCCATTTCCAACTAGCAACTGTCAAATAAAAATTTTATTATACAAAAAATAAAATAAATATTTTAGAATTATTACATACAACAAAGATTGACATTTCAAAATACAAATACCATTTTTTCATTCTAACACAAATCAATCAATTTATAATTTATTTCTCCTAAGCTACACTGGAAATATATTTTCATACATATTTTTGCAGTATAGTATTATACAAGTAAAATAAATATTTTTTAAATGGATATGTGAATAATAAAGCATATTGTTTTTTTTTTTCATATGTCATAGCATCGGCCGGGATGCGAACCCACACCCGTCTGCAACCAACTACTTGCTTGCAAGGCTGGTGCGATGACTTCTCAGCTAACAACGCTTTAGATAAAATTATTGTTGTTTTGTGATTAGACATTTAGTTGCATTGTTTGTAATTTATTATCATAAATTCAGTAATAAAAATATGTATAATCATAAAAGAACAATAATTTTATCCAAATTACATGCTTTATTATTCACATATCCATTTTAAAATGAATAAAGTTAATCCATAATCATATACAATACAATGAATAATAAACAATTTTTTATGTCAATATAATCATTGTCATAACAATACAATTTAATGCTTCATAGGTTAACATACCCACTACTAAAATCAAACAAGAAAAAAAATTATAATTGACAGTTAGCATATACTGAAACTCATCTCAAACTTTGGTAGGTAAAACATCTCTTTCTACTGGAAAAAAAATGTTTTTTCTTCCTTTTTTAAAACTAAGAACATTGTTTTACTAATACTTTTAAATGTGTACAATAAACCATCTTCACCTAAATATACACAAATGTCCATTCTTTTCTTCTTTTCCATTTTCATATATTGTTTAATAATTCAATCATAGTGAATTCTAATTACTTCATTTGGATGGTCAATGAAACAAGACAAAACTTATTTACTCATTTATTCTCATCTTATTTATAAGTTTTATTTCCATATGTTCATTATATCCTCCAATAAATAACATGTCAAAGCAATATGACTAACAAAAAATATTGGCTTATTCAATGTTCATCAACAATACAGAATGTACAATCATCCAACTGTGTTCCTTTTACCCTTTAAAAAATCTTTCAATTACAATTTGAAAATAACTCTTTATATGTTTATTTCTTTCAATAACTTCTTATCAGTAAGATAACCTGAAATATATTTTAACCAACTATTATGATATACTAAAGTCAACATTTTTACATCAAAACCAATTGACTCATCATTCTTGCCTTGATACTAACAAAACATTAACAATTTTTTTTATATAATGAATTTCCAACTTTTTTAATACAGTATTCCTTTTAAGAATAGCTCCATTATTTAACTTTGAAGATAAATTTATGTTCACTGAGTGGTTTTACTCTTAAAGAAAATTATTTACTATTTCTACTAAAATTATTGAGACCAGCTATTACTAACTAACACCTAAGAGCTGTAGATCTATGTTATTTATCAAACTTGCTCTAGTAGGCAAACATTTATATATCTCACTTCTTTAATTGATTTCAAAATATTCCAAACCTTAAGATTACATAACACTTCAAAATAATACATAAGGAGTGTTGAACATGAATTCAAGAAATGATTTTCCCTGTTATCATATTTCATGCTATTTATCATCCATAATACTATATTTTTATCATTAATTATTTAGTTCTGTTATCAAGTATTTGCATAACAGACAAGAAATACTATTATATCATAATAAATTTTTGTTAAACAGGTTATATTTTAATTATATCCAAATCAAAATCACAGATCTCATAACTTTTCATTTTAAACATGAATAGTCATATTATCATCACCAATATAGGGTTCAATTTCAAACACTAAAGCAAAATTTATTATATTACAAGATAAATTATACTCTAACATATTTTCAATATGTTACATTTGTTCATTTGAATTTGATTAAAAAATCCATTAACATAATATTCATTAATCTGTTTATTAAATCTTGGATGTTTGATTACCTAAAGCCATCCAACCTTATGATAATATTAAACTAAAACTAAACCTTTTCTCTCTCCATATAATTTTCAATTGTTTTCAACACTTCTGAATAAAATAGCAAAGAAATTTCATTATCCATATTATCATCTACCACATAATCAATCTTACTGTAAATTTTCTCATAAAATAAAGTCATAATTTATTTCTTAGAAGGTTCATTCTCTTTTCCCTTAACTACACTACTAGACATGTTTGCTTGGAGTAATTTCCTAAGTCATTTTCTATAGAATATATTGCCTTTTATCTTCATTATTATAAATATGACTTTTTCAATAATTATTTTCCACCTTTCTTTTACTCTATAATATATGATTTTACATCCTTGTGTTACACATCTTTAATTTATATTATAAACAAATTTACTTTCCAAAATTTTAACTGCTTTAGAATTAATTTTATTTTCTAACCATATTTTATTTAAAATCCTCTGACTATCTTTAGTCTTTACTTCTTCACTTTGTTGTAATGATTCAACAGTTAGTAGCTTCTTGTCTAAGTTTTGCTGTTAATTTAAAAACTTTCTTTCTACTAAATTATTACTACAATTTATTTTTATATTTTTTAACTTTTCAACGATACTTGTTGTTTCTAAAAACACTTGTTCTGACACTTTATATTTTTCTAAATTTGCATCTTTAAATTACTTATTTTTATTCCTCATTTCTTCTATAATTTTTTATTTTCTCTGCTTTAACCTTTAAGCCAATTATGCATCATTATAAGTTGAGTGTCAAATTACTAATCATTTCTCTAAATTTATTATTCATTTCTCTGCTTATATCTTTTTTAAATTCTTTATTTTCTACAATTTGATATTCAAATGTATTATTCATATCTCTACTTATATCTTCTTTTTATTCTTTATTTTCTCTACTTTGAATGTCAAATTTATTATTCATTTCTACATATTTATCCATCATTTTTGTAAACATTCCCTGAATAACATTTTAAGGTTCTGATATTTCAACTTAATTGGTTTCTGTATTTACTTATTTTTATGGCAGAAATAATATCCTCTCTGTAATCAAAATAAATTATAACAACAGTTTAAGTTATTTAACTATCTGACATAAAATATTCATTCATTTGACATTCCAGTTATCATTAAACCCTGTGAGAGAACAGCAATAATAAACAAATTCATGTTTGTATCTCTTCACTTATTACTCAAAAAAATTCTTTTATAAATTTTGAATAGATTGCAATTGCCTGTAAAATATTATTAATGTACCCAAGATATAATTTTATATTTCTCTACCATTATGTATGAGACTCTGATGTCTCTGACTTTGGTTTTTGATCATGCACTACATTGGGCACCAGTTGTAACAGAATAAATATATGTGCCATGAAAGAATGATTCTGGTTTGATAATGTTCACAAACTGCAGCAGCATTTGTAACAGAATAAAAATAAGAGAATGCTCTTCTTTTAATGTCTTACAGATTTGGAAGTCATTTTAACTGAATAACTATAATTACCATGGAAAATGAAAACTTTATTGTAATCTGAATGAAAATATACCCCCATCATTGGTCATTGTTTGCAACTAAATAAATATAATATGAAGTTGAATATAATTTATAATACAATAAAATTATGGGTCATGCTATATTCTAAGTCATAGACTAATTATTGATCACCATTTGTAATAGAATAAAAATATAAACCAGAAAAAAACAATTCTAATTTATCAATGCCTATGAACTGCAGCATTATTTGTAACAGAAGGAAAATAATAAATTAAGCTAAAATAAATATCCATCAATGAATAACATTCTAACACTTAAGTTAATAAAACAATGATAATAATCTTTATTATGACTTTACAGATTCCAATAGGATTTAGAACAAATAGAAACAAAACATTACTTCAAACTACCCTAAAATATAAACCTTATTTACAGTAAATCAAAAGTAAGACATTAAAACTTTATATCACTTTCTTAGAAATAACAGTATATGTCCATTATATAAATGCATTATAATAGAATTAAAATAATGACAAAGAATTAGACAGATAAACTTTAATATCCCTTATAATAATACAAATGTGAACCAAAATTCAAATATTATTTATATTTAAATGAAATAATTCATGGATGGATAAATTAATAATCTTAATATGTATTACAAGTTGAAGATATCAATGATATCTAACAAAGTACATAACTCAATAATTGATTTCTAATTGCAACTAAATAAAATAAAAGTACTGCTAACTCAGCTATATTATTCAACTAATGTCAAGATAGTCTTATTAACTAAGTCAATTGTAATAAGATTAAACACTTAATAATAATACAAAATCAATTAACCTAACCTATCTTTCCATTACATCAACTTAATGTATTATAAAAGAAAATCATCATATTAAATAACTTTAAGATTTTTAATATCCAAGCATCACGATATATAAAATAAATATTAGATTCCTGTTTAATATTTATTCCAAAAATTGACAAATAACATCCAATTATTCTTCAGTTTATTACAACTAAGTTATTGTTTTGACTATAACTGCCAAAGCATATGAAAAATTATTACAATTTATTATAATTGAATATTAATATTAAAATTGAATATTTAAAAAAAAATTATGATCCACACTAATGAACTTTAAAAATATAATTAAAACAAATCACTTTAATTTCTAATGGAATAAAATATATTACTATTACCAGCTGTATAACCGAATAAAATTATGATATTTACAACTGTATACTGAATTAATATAGAATTATTTTTTAATCAATAATAACTTAAAATACATAAACATTTCATTGCAACTACCTTTAATTCATCTTCAGTAATAATCATAATTGAACTTTTATCAATCATCAAATCAATTCATAATTTCTATTTTAATATATCTATTACTTATTACTAACAAAATAATTATAATAAGCTTCCAATTATTTATTAAATATTTGAGAATGTCAATTCAGTTAATTTATTATTGTATAATATTTATACCTGGTCAGATAATAAGCATTATTTAAGAGAAAATAATAAAATAAATATTTATTATGGTAAAACCTTTTTTGAACTCCTAATATAAGTGTATAAACCTGAAGTTAATTTATAATCTAGATAAAAATATAGATATTTTAAGTTAAGCAATAATTACTATGCTGTAAAATATAAATTTAAACTTAGCAACATGCCACTCTTATATTTAGGTATATAAATAAATCACTACTTAAATCTAAAATTGTCATCGTCATCATTGTTAACCATTATCAATCCATTGCAACATAAAAGTCTCTCCAATTTCAATACATCTTTTCTGATCTCTAGCTTTTTTTTTCACATCACCACTGCACACATTCTTATTTCATCCATCCATCTAGCATATAATCATTTTCTGGGTCTTTTAAAATCTCATGGAATCCATTTTAAGATGTCAATTGATATATCCATTACCATCTCTTGTAGCAATATGTCAAACTCAACTTCACTCCAGTCTTTTAATTGATTAACATTGTCAGTATACCTGTTTGTTCTCTTACCCATATATTACATTTTTGTTCTCTTCTTGTTACTCCTAACATGAATCACTCCATACTTTCTTGAATGATCTAAAATCTTTGTATTGCTCTTCTATTAAATGTCTATGTCTCAAATCTATAAGTAAGAACTGGTAAAAACATATTTATTAAAAAATCCTCCTTGTTAAATCATAGACATATTTTATTTTAATATTAAGTTATTTCTACCAAAAGCATTCCAACCAAGTTTAATTCTATTATTATTTCCATCCATTATGTTTCCATTTGCAGTAATAATTCGACAAAGGTATTTGTAGTTTTTAACTTCTTCTAATTTATCAAAATCAATCTTTATTTTTATCTTTTGAAAAAAATTATTGAACATTAGTCTTTTTAATTTAGTCCTACATTCTTATTTTCATCTGATAACTCTTGTAACATTGCCTGAAGCTCTGAAGCATTATTTGCAAAAACAACTATATCATCTTCAAAATCTAAATGACTTAAATCTCCAATTACTTTTAGTTCTTTATTTTCCCATTTTAGTCCACAAAATATTGCTTGCAGCACTGCTAAAAACGTTTTGGAGATATGGAGTCAACCTGTTTTATACCCTTTTCAATGTTAACCTTCCTAGTATCATTACATAATCTACTTATTGCTGTTACATTTTTTGTAAATATTCTTCAGAATATGACAGTATTCTGGGTCTATACCTTGATGATCCAATGCTTTAATCACTGAAGAAATTCTTATAAAATCAAATGCCTTTTCATAATCTATAAATCAAAAGTAGAATGACAATTCATATTAATGGTTCCTTTTGTATTACTTCTCTTAATATTTGGATGTGATATATTGTACTAAAACCACTTTTAAATTCATCTTGTTCTTTTGGTTGGTTGAAATCCAATATTCTCTATAGAGGAGTTGTAATTAGCTTTGTAAAAATTTTGTATAGAACTGATAAAAAGTCTGATAGTTCTGTAATTTCTAAAATTTTCTTTATCACCTTTTTAAATATTAATATTAATACTGCCATATTCCAATCATCTTGTACATCCTTATCATTTAGACATTTGGCATATAACTTTGTCAAAAAAACTTCTATTTGTTTACCTGCTTCTTTTAATATATCGATTATAATTCTATCATTACCTGGAGCTTTTCTTTTTTTCATAATTTTAATTGCATGTCTCACTTCTTCATTTAAAATCCTAGATAATTCAAAAGATAAAATAGATGGTGGATGTATTTATTTTTTAGTACTATATAATTCTTGATAAAACCCTTCTACTCATTTCATGATGTCTTCTCTCTTTTTAGTTGTAATTGTCTTTTTTGTTATTGCAGATAGATTTCCTACCAATACCAAAATATTGTTTTTATGCTCTTGAGACTTATTCCTTTCTATAGTCTTTTTTTTTAGTTCACAATTATACTTTTTTACATCATTATCAAGTGTTTTTTGCACCATTTTACAAAATTTGAGATATTCAATCCTTCCTAATTCATTATTTTTATATATCTTCATATTCCTTCTTTTCTTCATAAATTCTCTAGTCTCAGTAGAAATTTTATTGGTCAATTGCTGCTTTTTTACCAGCTATCTTTGTTGCAGTTTTTAAAGTGTGTCAGTTATTTTTTATTAATTTCATTCAAATCTGAATCATGTTCAAAATCTACTAATACTTGAAACCAATTTGCAAGTTCTAATTGAAATTCAATAAAATGTTTCTGAAAATTAGGAATATCAACTGTAAATATTGTTTTTCTCACTAATTTTTGTCTCTAGTTTTGCATTAATCAATGATCACTTTCCACTGTTCAATTTATTAAGAATAATACAATCTTGACATATGTATTTTCTGTTAGTCAAAATATAATCCAATTCAGCCATACCTTTATTTGGATGCCTCATTGCCCATTCTCTTCTAATATTTTGCTCAAAAAAAGAATTCATAATGTAAAGTGTTTTTTCTGCAAACTTCACAAGTCTAAGCCCTTCCTCATTTGTATTACCAGTTGTTTACCAGTTCTAGTATTAAAGACTCCCATAACAATTTTAAAATGTTGTTTAGCATGACCAAACCTTTTTACACCCATGTAAAAATCTTCTACTACTTCATCATATGAGAAATTTATTTTGGAAAAAATGTGAATTATCTGTATTTGGTATCTGCTATTAAATTGAATAACTAATCTTGCCACTCTGTTCAATACACCATCAATCGGCCAATATTGTTCTTCTATTTTGTATTTATAATGAATTCTACTCCACCTGTTCTTTCAATATTTGATATTTGTGGTAAAGTGTTACATGTCCACTTTTAAATCAATTGTTTCTTCACCTTTTCTTCTAACTACACAAAGTCAAATAATGTCACATTTAATATAAGCCAGTTCTTCTTCCAATCTCTTGCAATCTTCCTTCACCTGAAAGTGATTTGCAGTTATAAATACCTTAATAAAAAAAATCATTAACAAATGGCAGCCTGGGTCATCAATCCTGGGAATCATAGCACCCTCCCCTTCAGCCACCAACTGTCTGCCTTGACTGATGAATTTTCTGGGCTATCTGAAAATAGGGGTCATGATTTATTTTTTATCTGTCATGATCGGTATATATCAGAAATAAATTGTTTATTTACACACACATTCATTTTGCACCTTATCAGGCAACTGAGAAAAGACTATGGTATTTCTGGATCTTAAACACAGGGGTGAAAGCCGTTAATAAACAATACAATTCTGTTCATAATGCATGTTGGTTAGCAGCTCCATCCATGTTCTTATACTATAAGAATAATCACATAGTAATAACAGCTGCAGTAAGTAAATATGGAGTGGACATTAGAAATTTGCTTTGTTGGTTCTTTCAGCTTGTAAAGAGAATCAAAGGTTTTCTCTAAGTTAACAGCAAACTTATATCTGCAGCCACCCCAGAATTGTATCAATCATTATGCTTACAAATAGTAGGGTATATTAAAATGAAATCATTAATAACAATTAAAATGTGGTTTATAGAGAAGACTAGATATTTATTGTAATTTTTTCATATCTAAACTCCACATATTTATTTCTATATTTAGTGCTTTCAAAGGAAAGATGCTATCTCATAGTTTGCAGAAAATGAAGGCATTGTTCCTTCAAAAGCATAAGTACAGTATAAAAATAAACATATTAGGAGGCTTAGTGTGGAGATATTAATGCAAAATATCTGATCATTTAATGAAAAGAAAAATATATATAAATCAATAATAAAGATACATATAAGTAAAATGACCTGAGGGTCTTTAAATATGCTCTATTTAAAATAGTACTGAGGTTCTAGTGTTTATTTTTTTAAAGGCAATTAAATGATGTTTGTTTTTCCAGAGAAAATAGAAATATCATAATAAGCTATAAAATTTGAAACACATTTTATTAATTCTAATATTTTCCAAATATCCAAATTTTCTTTTCATTCAGCAGATATTTGATCTATATAATTATAAGGGCAAACACTAATTTATATCCGTGGTGATGCAATGTAGATATTCTTTTCATTTAGCAAGTAATCAATTTTTAAAGACAAAAAGTAAACAAGGACACCTAATGTATCCATATTGATGCTATACAAATTGAACCACTTTATCTGTAAACTATTCATCAAGCTTATAAAATATATTAATAGGTGAACATAATTGTGTGTACTTTTTGTTGATAATATTTACATCTCATCATTGAAACATGGATAATATCCATTTTTAAAGCAAAGAAACATTCTTGATATTATAAATCACCTAAACTACTCCTGGGATTTACTTTTACCTTTTATAATAAACCGTCACTGCTCGCAATTCTACACTGCCTCTGATAAATATTAATACTTTTCACCCATCATTTTGTCCAGTGAACTATATACTCTTAAAATTAATAAAAAGAAAATTAAGTAAAGAAATTTAGATAGGCTTGTTGACACTAAACAAGCAAAAGAGTTTTGTTACTATTCAGTCTTGTTCATAACATTTGTCATTTACATCTGAGGTAACTATAATCAATATCTTTATAAAATTCTTTAGCTAATTCCAACTAGCACCTTCTTAAATAAAAATTTTATTATGCAAAAAATAAAATAAATATTTTAGAAATATTACACACAACAAACATTGACGTTTTATAATACAAATACCATTCTTTCATCTAACACAAATTAAACAATTTATAATACATTCCCATTATATTACACAGGAATATATTTTATACATATTTTTCAGTACAATGTCATACAAATAAAATAATGATTATACTAGATATTAGATATTTAGTTGTATTGTTTGTAATTTATTATTGTGAATGCAGTAGTGGAAATGCAAATAATAACAAAAAAGTCATTAACGTTATCCAACACATAAGTTGGATATTTGCATATCCATTTAAAATAAATAAAGTCACTTAAAATATTATACAATGTAACAATAGTTAAACAATTTGTATAATATTATTATTGTCAATGAAAATTAGCTCAATCTTACAGATTAATATATTCACAATCAAAATCAACAAGAAAGGAAAAAAAAATACGACTAATATTCTTACTACACATAGTAAAACTCATCACAAGGTCAATAGGTACAATATATATATATAAAGTTTACATTTGTTCGTCTGCATAATGAAGTATGCCTGCTGGATTTAAAGCTAGTGAACTGTCGGCAAGTTCACCAGATCATAGGTTTCTATTATTTTCAAAAATATTTTTATATAATACACATTATAAAAAATTTCTACAAGTCCAAACACATTCTCAAAGCCATTTTAATAAGTTTATAAATAACACTTTTTGTGTTAATAAACATATCAAATAAAATGATACCTATTTTATCTGTGAAATGGTTTTATATGAATAGTGATTAATCATTGATATTTGGGAGTAGTAAAACATTACCTGAAAGGACAATTTTAAAAATTGTTTGAATCTAATTAGCTCATATTATAATACGGATTTAAATTATGGCTAAAATATAGCATTAGGAATATATAAAATAATTTTAAAGATATAATTATTCATATGCATTTTTCAACTTACAAGAATCGTGATCACAAGCCAGATTTGTCCGAAATCGTTTTAATAAATTTGAAAATAATGTCCTATGGTAAGTCACTCTATATCCTAGATTAAAACACTACCTTATCTATAGGGATTATGGTTTTATATGGATTGCTAATTAATCATTAATATTTTAGAGGGCAAATAATTTAGCTATTGACAATGATCGTCCATATAAAATTATGGGTATGATAACAAAGTAAGTGGTATCTTTTTTATCAGGGAGCAGATTTATAGTACATAACAGCACATTTTAAGCATTAAATGCTTTAAAAAGTTAGCCTGACTTGTAAAATATACTTATAGATTGCAGATAAAAGAATTATTTCTTTAAAGTATATTGTTTATATTCAGAAATTTTATTTCAATAGTCAGTTTTTATTTATGTAATTGATAAAATTAATTAAATAAATATTATTATATAAACACAGTTAAAATCAATAATAAAGTAAGCACAAAATAAAGAGTTGCTTTTTTTTTTTTTTAAAAGTGTTTTGCTTTTGCATAAACATATAATAGTATATTAGAATTTAAAAAAAGAAATAGGTAAAAAAGAAAAAACTGATTTATAAGGCAAGATAAAATTAATAAGTACATAATTACTTTAATCTCGGCATTTTGTTTTAAGGAAAGAGAGTTATGATTTTAACCTCTTTATTAAAATTTGAAGATAATAAAAAAGTTTTAAAATATATGATTTGTTTGTTCTTTGGCTATTTAATTTAAAACATATATATAGGTAGTAAACTCACACAGGCATGTATAAATTACAAAAAGAGTATATAAACTATAAATTACATTTTAATCATTGTTTTCTTTTTAGATTTATGTAATTCATAATTGATTTTGAAAATATTGTTTTCAATTTATCAGCGTGAGTATTTGCAGTAAATAACATGGAAAGTTAAAACAGTAAATGATGTTGGATCTTCTTTGAATAATTTAACGAGTCACATTGCCAGAAAACTAACTGCAGTAATTTATCTAGGTCTCAAGTTTGCTAGTAGTTTGGCTTTTGCCTCCTGAGAACTTTATGAGGCTGTTGAGAATATCACTTCTATCAATTCTGCTAATGAACAAATAACCTGAAGCTAATTGCACAGTTACAAATGAGAAACTGCCTTAGAGGAAATGAACATTCAAATCATTTTTAGAAGGAATTAATTTATTGCAGCTGAAAAGATCAGTGATTTGTTTGAGGAGAATTATTAATTGCATGAGCTCCCCATCTGAATTGCATTTGCAGCTCAGAGAAATTGTTTAATTATCAATAATGGTGAAGTTATAGTTGTATTCATTAACATATAACCAATAGAAAAAGAATATTGATTAAAGAAATAACTTTTTAACAATAAAATGTAAAACATGAAAAATGATAATAATACAACAGCATACATAAGACTTGAAAAAATGTATTTTCTTGATAATTGAGTTGAAAATTTGTTTATTTTGGAGTTTTAATTTATTGGTTCAACCCTCTTCTGAGTAATGAGTTTTAAAAACTTTAATGTTATAATGAATGGATATTTTCTATGAAATTAAAATCACCATTTGACAATATTGTCAGCAGAAAACTGAATCAATGCATCAAAATAAAAATAATTTTTAGAATATATTTCTATATTATCATATTATCAGCAACTATTTATAAATGAGTATGATTACTCAACTTAAAAAAAAATGTCAGTGAACAAAAAAGTAAAAAATGAGTTTTGTGTTACTATACAAACATTCTTGAAATGCAAATATATATATATATAACATAATTTCAGTCTGTTTATTTTCTTTTATTTTTTGACATTTTATAATGTTGTCTTTTTTTTTTAAAAAATTGCCATTTTTTTACCCCAAAATCTTTTCTAATTGTATCTTTACATTGTAATTTTTCTTCAGATATATACATCCAAGAAAAATAATCTGTGTTGCATATCTTTAAAATGTTTGTGAGATAATCTTTATTAAATAAGTACATTTGTCTCTACCCTGAAAATCATCTTTAAGTTCATCATAAAATACTATTTTAGGAAGTCCGTTATTATTCACTTCTTTGATATTTTCTTTTCCAACAAAAATATATTCTTACAGTAGTAGATTTAATACCATCATAACCAGGAATCTGAATAATATACTATATGGTCATATGGTCCTATGATATTGCTACTATATTTTTTTAGAATCTTACAGAACATTTTTAAATTAGAATTAAAAGTGTCTTTACAATGCTAGCCATAAATAAATATTTTAACCATGGATTGTATGATTTACTGAAGTGACTTCTTGTCTTGAGATGCCCTAAAATGAATCTCTTTGATGGTATTTTTACATAACCACATTCTTGTTTTTTACT
>JAQFVV010001785.1:0-47005 GCA_028023455.1 Epiperipatus broadwayi | reverse complement strand
ACATAAATGTATCAAAATAAATGACTAATCACTCCAATATGTGTAGTGTAAAATAAAAGATAATTTATATTATAAAAATCACATGATTGCCATGAACTCTGGCATCATTTGTATTTTTCTATATAACTAGGGACTCCTCAGAGCTTGAAAAAATATATGTAGATGATGCATATATTAACTAGACAGGCAATATTTGTTTTTCAAGAATGTGAATACAATTCAAGCACATATACATTTTGATGGTATTTCATAAATTAACCCACAACCCACAGGGCTAAGTCAGATTTACAAATATTTTAAAAATAATCATTATGTAAACATTTTACATTACAAAAACAATGCATAGTTAATTTTCACATATGTCATATATGTGTCTTCATCTATTTACATGTTTTGAGACTTAAGTATACTTGAAGAGTTTTGAATTACAAAAAAAATATTTGTCATAATTGATATTTGGTTAATTATTGAATATCATTATCATTATCAACCATTATCAATCCACTTCAGGATGAAGGTCTCTCCAAGTTTAATCCATCTTCTCCGATCTTTAGCTTCTCTTCTCCACATCACCCCTGCACACTTTCTTATTTCATCCATCCATCTCACATGTGGTCTCTTTCTGGGTCTTTTACAATATCTTGGAATCCAGTTTAAAATTTCAATTGTCCATCTATTATCATCTCTTCTAACAATATGTCCAGCCCAACTCCACTTCAATCTTTTAATTTTTTCAATGAGGTCAGTAACACGTGTTTGTTCTCTTACCCATACATTGCGTTTACGATCTCTTCTTGTTACTCCCAACATACATCTCTCCATATTTCTTTGAGTGGTCTGAAGTCTCTGAATTGCTCTTCTATTAAGTGTCCAAGTCTCAGATCCATAAGTAAGAACTGGCAAAACACATTTGTTAAAAACCTTCCTTTTCAAACACATAGGCATATTTCCTTTTAGTATCAAGTTATTTCTACCAAAAGCACTCCAACCAAGTTTAATTCTATGATTAATTTCCTCCATTATGTTTCCATCTGTATTAATAATTTGACCAAGGTATTTGTAACTGTTAACTTATTCTAATTCTTCATAATCAATCTTTATTTTCATATTTTGAGCAAATCGATTAAACATTACTTTAGTCTTTTTAACATTTATCTTTAGTCCTACTTTCATCTGATAACTCCTGCAACATTTCCTGCAGCTCGGAAGCATTATTTGCAAAAACAACTACATCATCTGCGAAATCTAAATGACTTAAATAATCACCATTTACTTTCACTCCTTTAGTTTCCCATTTTAATCCACAAAATACTTCATGCAGCACTGCTGTAAAAAGTTTTGGAGATATGGAGTCACCTTGTCTTACACCTTTCTCAATGTTGACTTTCCCAGTGTCATTATGTAATCTAATTGTTGCTGTTGCATTTTTATAAATATTCTTTAAAATATGACAATATCCTGGATCTATACCTTGATGATCTAATGCTTTAATCACTGAAGAAATGTTTATAGAATCAAATGCCTTTTCATAATCTACAAATCCTAAGCATAATGGCAACTCATATTCATTTGTCCTTTCTATAACTTCTCTAAATACCTGGATATGATCTACTGTACTAAAACCACTTTTAAATCCGGCTTGTTCTCTTGGTTGGTGGAAATCCAATGTTCTCTGTAGACCAGTAGTAATTATCTTGGTAAAAATTTTATATAAAACTGATAAAAGGCTGATAGGTCTGTAATTTCTAATATCTTCTTTATCACCTTTTTTAAATATTAATATTATTACTGCATTCTTCCAATCATCCGGTACATAACTTTGCTAAAATTGTTTCTATTTCTTCACCTGCTTCTTTTAATATATCAATTATAATTCCATCATTTCCTGGAGCCTTTCCTTTCTTCATACATTTAATTGCATGTCTCACTTCTTCATTTAAAATTCTGGGCAATTTGGAAGATGTAATAGATATAGGAGGTACTTGTTCTTTATTACTATATAATTCTTGATAAAAATCTTCTACCAATTTCATGATGTCATCTCTCCTTTTAGTAATAATTCCATCTTTTTTTCTTATTGCAGATATAAATTTCCTACCAATACCAAAATGTTGTTTTACATTCTTAAGACTTTTATTTTCTTCTACAGCTTTCCTTGCTAGTTCACAGTTATACTTTCTTATATCATTTTCAACTCTTTTCTGCACCATTTTACAAAATTCGAGATATTCAATTCTTTTTAATACATCATTTTTGTATATCTTCATATTCCTTCTTTTCTTCATAAATTCTCTAGTCTCAATAGAAATTTTATTGGTCAATTGCTGTTTCTTTCTACCAGCTATCTTTGTTGCAGTTTTCAAAAGTGTATCAGTTATTTTCATATTAATTTCATTCAAATCTGAATCATGTTCAAAATCTCCTAATACTTGAAACTGATTTGTAAGTTCTAATTTAAATTCATTAGAATGTTTCTGAAGATTAGGAATATTCAACTGTAAATATTGTTTTTCTTAATAATTTTTGTCTCTCTAGTTTTACATTAACACGTATCTTACACCTTACTAATCGATGATCACTTCCTGTGTTAAATTTATTAAGAACATTACAATCTTGAAATATGTATTTCCTGTTAGTCAAAATATAATCCAATTCTGCTGTACCTTCATTTGGATGCTTCCATGTCCATTTCCTTTTAACATTTTTCTCAAAAAAAGAATTCATAATATAAAGTTTTTCTTTTTCTGAAAACTCCACAAGTCTATGTCCTCTCTCATTTCTATTACCATAACCAAAATTACCCACAGCACTTTCATCTTTCATTTTTTTACCAATTCTAGCATTAAAGTCTCCCATGACAATTTTAAAATGGTGTTTACTCTGATCAAAAGCCTTTTGTACATCCATATAAAAATCTTCTACTACTTCATCACTATGAGAACTTGTTGGGGCATAAACCTAAATTATCTGCATTTGGTATCTGCTATTAAGTTGTATAACTAATCTTGCCACTCTGTCTGATACACCATCAATCTCAACAATATTGTTCTTCCACTTTTTATGTATAATGAATCCTACTCCACTTGTATTTCCAATATTTGTGCCTTTATAATAGAGTATATGTCCACTTTTTAAATCAATTGTCTCTTCACCTTTTCTTCTAACTTCACAAAGTCCAATAATGTCCCATTTAATATAAGAGAGTTCTTTTTCTAATTCTTTCAATCTTCCTTCACTTGAAAGTGATCTGCAGTTGTAAGTACCTAAATAAAAAGTCGTCATCAAATGGCAGTCTGGGTCTGCAATCAGGGGATTCTTAGCACCCTCCACCTTCGGCCACCAACCGCTGCCTTGGTTGGTGACTTTACAGCCTCCTGGGAATAAGGGCCATGCTTTATTATTGAATATATGTGATTTATATAATGAAAATTATAGATTTTATTCTGATCATATTAATATGATGATTAACCTTTCATTTACTTCATAAATAATAAATTCATAAGTATTAAGATGTGTAAAGTTATATCTTGGTTGCAATTAAAAATATATAAGTAAGTATAGCAAAATAGATAGATGAAGGATATTATGATGTAATTGTAGCACCTTCCATTTCATACTTTCAAATTGGCTTTGGATCCAGGCCAAGTAAACTTGACAATTTTTTAACAAGATAGAATTCTATTTCAAGTAGTTGGCTTATAGTAAAATTAAACAGCCACTATTTATCAATAAATGGTTATTTAGCTAAAGGATAAATCAACAGAAAATATATTCAAACTCTTACTACCAAGAAACTGACAAATCTGATGAGAATTGCACAAAAAAATATGGAATAAATTCTACACTATTAAAAATACTAATTTATATATATTAGTAATTTGAATATTGTGGAATTTATTCAAGAGTTTTTTTTGTTTATATATATACACACAGTGAAATATAATGCCCATTTTCTCATATAATAATCTAGATAAAATTTTAGCTATGATGTAACTAGGCAACAACCAATAAAATTGATAATTCAAGCTGAAATCATATGATCTAATAATAGCAATACATTTGTCTGATTCTAGATTATATCAAAAATAGAACTGCTTTTAACAGTGATTTAGACAAAGATATTTTTAATAAATAAAAATTTGAAATATAATAGGTTTTCTGAATTTTCATTGGGCAAACAAGTCTTTGTTACAAAGTGTTACATATTTAATTTTAAAATTTTCATGGACTTTTAGATGCAAACATTGAGATTTAATGGAAATTTTTTTCTGTACAATAATGTAGATAAAATTTTAGCTATGTTTCAGTCAAACACTAAACAATAAATATGTTTCTGCTATCACAGCTAGTTTTACTTGGTAATTGTGGGATTATATCAAAGATGAAACTTTATCCAGAATATTACACATGCTTATTATGTTTCAATGTTTATATCTATAAGTCCAGGAAATTTTTTATTTTAATATATATAAATCCTCATGTTATTTAACTGTTAACACATTAAATAATAACTAAATTGTATGGAGATACAATCATTAACAATTGCATACAAACTAAATATTGTATGAAATTGATAAAGATTACATATCATTAAAAGAAAGTATGCTCAATCCATTTAGTTATTATTTAATTTTTTAAAAGTTAAATAGTATTGTAATTTATTTATATATATATATATATATATTTGTTATGAGTTTGTAAGATATTGAAAAGAATCTCTTTTCTGGTATGTTATAAATATCATTGACTATCCCTTTTTTTTAAATAGAAACTGCAAATATAAAAACATTTATTCTTGCTATATTATAACAGATAAATATAATAAAACTGACAGAATGCAGAAATAAAATCCGCTTCCTATATCTTAACTTATAATTTGAAAATGTTGAATTATATTATCAATACATCAATTTATAATTAAATAACTAATCAAATTAATATTAATTTTACTACCAATGGTTCCCATGCCAATACAGTCTTCTAAGTGATTTTTTAAATTTAAATTTTTGTTGGTTATTTAATTGTGAATCGGAGGAATTAATCTATTATATTGACTAGTTTAGCTTTCGTTTTTGATATATATATATATATATTGTACCCTGCCAATAGGGTGATAACCCTAGAAAACATGACAAGTCCTTAAATTGGGTTATACTGTTACTCCTCTAGGTACAATTAGACACACTTATTTATTTCTAAGTTATGTTTAATTAGTACTAGTAATTATGAGACCCCCTTATCCCATTAACAAGATTACATACTCTTTAACATTAAACCAATACTGAAGTACCCATTCAATGGCATAAGAATACTAAGATCCTCTTCCTTATTAAGTATCTAAATATTCCCATGACTAACAATAATACTTAAATAAATATAACAAAACATCTATAATTATTAAATTTAAGTTAACCTAATTAATAAATTATATTATTATGTCATTGTATATTAATCTTTTATTATTATTATTTTTATAGGATTATAATTAAGAATAACCCTAATAATAATGTTATATTAAGGAGATCTCAGGATTATCATTGATTTTTAATTAGTTATTTATTCCACCTATAAGATATCAAGAGGGATTTTACTTAACTCTATAGATAGTTTCTTAATGAAAAAAGACTTATAACCTTAATCTATAATTAAAATTATATTACTACTTTATGTTCTCTACTACTTAATAATAAATAATTATTGTTATCAAAATTGTAATTATAATTTATAATTTTAAATAATAAACTAATTAATACTCTGATTTCATATAAAAACATACTTTAATAAATTTGAATATATTTTATTAATAAATAACAATATTAGTAACATTATATAACAATATAATACAGCAACATGAATAAACATTTGAACATTTCTATTCCCCTTAATTACAATGAGATATTTAAAAAAACTCCCTTCTCATACAATGTGGTGGAGTTGTGACCTTTAGCTTTATTTCTTATATCACAAAATCATGTGTATTTATTAAATAATCAATTCTTTTTTTATAGATTTGATCTCCACTCATTATCTCTTATAGATTATGCTGCAAAATATAAGGAGATTTAAAATATGGATTATTGTTTTATTTCTCAACTAAAATAATCTCATTATAATATTATGAAATATTATATATTTATTTGTGTTTATATTTTATGATATTCAGCTTTTGATCTTTCTTTTACCTTTTACTCAGAAGATATTAATATGATACTTATGAAATTATTAATTTGTTGTCTAATCTAACACTCAATTTTCCAATCATCTTATTATCAAATTCTATAATAAGATACAATAAATGAAAATTTTATCCTGTACACTATCAAAGATGACAACTCATCTCCTACTAAACTAACTTCAATTTTCAATTTATGATACTATGCTAAATGTTGATAAAACACTTTTTGGTGCATCTCAAAATAAAATCCTTATCTTCATTTTATCTAATAACTCAGATATTAACTTCCTATTTCCAATTTATACCTGTTTCATACATTTCTTATAAATAATAGCCTATAAATAATTACAAACTAGGATTAGTTATGACACTATTAAAATTATATTAAATTATTAAAGGATAAACTTAAGATCAAAATTTGAATATCACCATTTATCATTTTGAATACTATATATCGAACACAGACATGTTTCTTGTTTTTATAATACATAGATGTAACTACTTTTATGGATATATTTCACTAGCACATCGTTCATATCCATTTATTTTAATTATATAATAGTATTTAATAAAATAAAAACTTTAAACAATTAATTGCTCCTTTTGTTCTCATAAGAAAATTATAAACTTATACAAATCTAATGTAAACAGATTATTTTAATTTCTCAAGGGTTTTTTTTTTATTGACAATTTTAATAAATAATTGTTTCATTTTCCAAGCAGACTGCTATGATTTATTACAAGTAGAAATATAATCTTCATTTAAATTGCCTGGTATTACATCCATATGTCCTTCTAACTTTTAATCCTTCATTCACCATATATATAACTCATCATAAAATTTTATTATTCATGAAAGTTATACTAAACTAATAACTATCTGTTGATATCTTTTCTACTATGGAAATTTTCATTTAGATGCACTTTTATATGTTCTATTTTCATACTAAGTACACTTTTCCAGATGTAAATATTTCCATTATTATTCGTTCCTACTTTAGTTTTAATTATCTTTAAAAATGTACACTTAACTCGGTCATGAATAATTTTATTGTTATTCATCCATCAATTCCAATTTAATCTTGCATAACTGTTATGATAGTCAAAATACATAAATATTTTATCTTGCTTATTAATCAAATTATGTATTAATATAATATGGTGTTTTCCTTAAGTTAAGGTATTACTTGATAACACATTGGCATAAATGTACAACTTTTTCTTTTCATTCTTCCAATATTTTTTTCCAATAATCCAAGATATTTTGGTAAAATTATTAAATTGTTGAGTTCACTAACAGAGATTTAATTTTTTTTTACTCTTTCATGCTAATAAAAAACCTTATAATATACAGTTTTAAATTCTTAAATAGGTCATAATCAATTACTTGTTTTTAAAAATAATAATAAGATTTAAAAAATTTTAAGCAAACTTTTTAAAGACAAACCAAGTTACTTGTTCTCCCAATCTGTAATCATTTTTTTTCTATATTAAGTTTTTCTCCTGATTTTTTTTTCTTAAAATTATCATCTGCCTTTTTGTTAATTTATTCCAAATTGCACTTTCTCATAGGTTAATTTGGTACTACAACTTCAGACGATCCACTCCACATGATGGCACTATTGCAAAACAAATAGATATAATGTTACCATGCTTTTCAAAAATGAAATAGATAGATTCAACAACAGACACTTTCATATGATATGCTGTTGAATATTCAATACTAACATCTATTCAGACTGTCACAACACGTTGCTATTAATGTTGACATGCTAGCGATGTTGGGGAAGTGTTAACTTCATCAACATCAAGTGTTTGAACAGTTTACAGGCCATAAGATCTATGAGCAGCCTTGTAAACAGCATATTTCTGTGCTTTTTCATAGAAACAGCGCCATCAAGTGTGGATCGTCCAAAGTTGTAGAGCCATTAATTCTTCTATTTGCTAGTTACATGTAGTTTAACTATTTTTAAAAATAAATATTATCTGTTTTAAAATATTTCTTAAAAAAAAAGCCCAATACCTTTTAGGAACTGAATAAAAATACAATTTGCTTTAAAATGATTTAGATCATTTTGATTTTATTTTTATACAGACTAAATCCGATATTATTTTTGATGAACTTTTAATCACAAAATTCATAAAATAAATAGTAATTATTTATTTTCGAACATAAATTAAGATTTCACCAGAAATAGTCATTACTTTAATACTAGACGCACACAGACATGATTATCTATCTATATAATGCATATTTTTATTTATAAGATTAGATTTGAACTTCATAACAATTTTAAATATTATCAAATGATTATATTATCGAACATTATTAATTTGTATTTTGTTATTTTATCTTTTATATACTTTTGAAAATAAATATTTTACACAAAAATTTATAGTATTTATACTACTTTAAATTAACTAAACCCAAGTTCAAACCCTATGATAACTAAAATGACTGTTATTTTTCATAGTTTAATAAGTAAATATTTTTTGACTTTATAAAATTTAAAATTATACACCTTAAAATTTATTCCCAATTTGTTTTATGATGGGATGTACCATTAAAAAGGGCACAATATATATACATACTAATATATACATATGTAATTATAAGACTTAAACTCAGACTTTCAAACTCCCTGCAACCATCCAATCCATATTATTTAACTGATACACATGACCATATCATGTGAAAAAGATCAATGATCTCCAATATAACTATTTTATGCTGAACCAACATCAGGAGTTGGTTCGGATTACCATGCACCACACATATAAACCTTATTCTTGCTGGGTTTAAATACTTTTTAGCATAACTTTTGGAATAACTTAGCTTTAATAACTGTTAATATCTTGACTTTTAACTGTTTTAATAAGTTTTAATATCTTGCTTTTTAACTAAGTTTTAATATCTAAATGTTAATAGTTCCATTACATATCTTTCTGGGTAATTATTATTTTATATTTTCAATATCAACATTATTTATTAGACAATATTTTTATAATTACTTTTAAAATAACTTTTGGACAACTTTAATCGCACTTTGGCAGCACTTGATACATTAGTATTTTATTATTATTGGAACAAGCTTAATTTATTCTTATAAAGCTAACCTTATTGTTTTATAATTTTGCTTATTATATTTTTAATATTTTTTGACTTCTTGGCTTTAATAAGTTTTAATATCTCTCTTTAATATCTCTAGACTTTAAATAAGCTTATTATCAAACTCTTAACATTTAATATATAACTTTGTAAGTAATTATTATTTTATATCTTTAATACTAGGAGAACTGACTGATCCTTCAAGCAGAGAGGATAATACCATCAATAGCATGACCATGAATGATACTCATGGACAGATCAAGCTATATGAGACATAACATAACCAAATTTCCTGACCATGGCCCACTTTGACTGCTGGAACAAAAACCTTCCATTTTATTTGTTTTGAGGGTCAAACTCAGGTGACAATTAACCATATGTCATATAGCCAGCATGATTCAGACAACATTCACACAATACAGCACTTGAAATATTCCAAGATAGCTAGATCGGAAGAGCAGACGTCAGTCCAGCTCATTAATTTAACACATATAAACATTTATATCTTTAAATAAATGGTGATGCAGTGGTGAGAGAGAGAATAGACCAAATAATAATTAAGCAAACAATATCTAACATAATATAAAATAACTTAATAAAAATATAAAAGATTAGCTCAGGCTAAATTTTTACAGTCCTTCATTAGAGTTTATTTCATTTAAAAAAATATCAAGTGTCTATAAATAATGATCAAAATATATTTACCTAGGCTTTTGTGATATTAGATGACACAGTTTATTTGGTTTTGTTTTGCATCAGTGTTACCTTCCAACTGATTGGCTTTTTGGTTTTCATCAGTGGTTTTAGGGCTTGTCTTTCATTCTGAGACTTGTGGAAGCATCTATTTCATGATTTAAGTATTGGTTCCAGGCATGGACAATTGATTTTAGCAGAGGACTTGGGAGGCCTGAAGCCCAGTCAAACACTTCTAAGGTGGTCTGGCAACCCATGTTGCCAGTTTTGTTGCTTCTGCAGTAATATTTTCCACAGCAGTAGTGACTGGCTCTATTCTGTCCTTAGATTTCTGAATCTCTGGAGCAATAAATAATGTAATCAATCAATGGTAGCATGAAGACAAAAATGATTTACAGACTCAAGAGTAGAATAATAAATAATAGACAGTTGTGACCTTTTATACCTTTTTTCTCTCCCATTATTCTTTTCTTTATCATAGCTTTAAATCTATTTTTTAATTAAATTTACATTTTTCTTTTATTTAATCAATTTTTACATTTTTCTTAATCTAATCTTTTTCTAGATTAATCTACTATCTCTCACTTTTATACCAAAGAGATAGCTTACATAGTTTTTAATTATTACAATTTCAATCAGAAATCTTACTGGCATTCCAAATTAATTAATTAATCTTTTTATTTTAGATTTTTATTAAGATTTATTTTTAGACCTTTATTCTTTTAATTTATTTTTACTTTATAAAAAGGAGTTTTTTTAAAATCTTTTTTTTTATAAATTCTTTTCACCACTGGCTTTTTAATAAAAGCTTTATTCTCTTTTTAAAAAACAGTATACACAATCTTTTACTTTTACAAAATTATGTTTTAAAACTACTTCTTAACTAATGATTTCTTTAGCTATTCTTTTTTTAATAACATGTTTTTAAATTATAAAATATGTAATGCAGATATATGTGAGTTTTATAACATATCTCACTAGCATTACAATATATATATATATTGTAACGGTATATAAATATGTCATTACATTAATTTAAAATAAAAACTTTAAGTTCGCAAATAAAAATAAATTTATTAAAAGATAAAATTAAAGAGTTGTTAAATGTATATATTCATACAGATGCAAAACTTTAAAATATTTTTTTTGAAATAAAGAAAAAAAAAGTATTTGAACGTACTTTTTTATAAAAAAGTACAAGATCTAAAGATAAAATATTTTTGTAAATGGAAATGATTGTTTATTAAATATCGAAAAGCAAACTAGCCCTTGGGGTTCTTATATAATTAAAAAGTCAGAGGAAAGATATAGATAAGAGAATAAAATGGAAATGATTGTTTATTAAATATCGAAAAGCAAACTAGCCCTTGGGGTTCTTATATAATTAAAAAGTCAGAGGAAAGATATAGATAAGAGAATAAAAAGAATTAGCTTGACCAATGGAAGCACCAAGCCTCAGCTCAGACCCTAATGAAAATGATGGATTAGTGACATTTTGTTCATTGAGTCCAGAGGATGATTATAAAAGGAAAAATATTGAAATTAAGGACAGTTCTAGATAGTTCCAGCTTGATTTTGTGAGAAGAGCGATAAGATGCACTTATCACTCTCTCTCACTTATTTCAAATAAAATGACTGAAAAACAGGGTTGAACCAGCTAAGGCAGCCTCCAGATTTGGTATGAACAACAGACCAGTCTTCCAATGGGGACATCGTGGGAATTGGTACCAAGAACCGTGACTCTTCTACTGTAAGCTATTGAGCTGAACAATTTTAAAATTTAAAAGTAATTAAGAACTTTCATCAAGATTTGACAAGTTTAATAAACAAGCTAAATCTAATTTTTGTAAAATGAACTATAATCTGACTTTTCCAAATCAATTATTGTTTAATTTGTTTTACATTTAAGTTTGCTAAAAATCATTTCCTTTTTATTATTATTAATATTTATTGTAGAAATTATTAAATGCATTAAATTTAAGTTGGGCATAGATGCTTGCATAGATTCGTTCACGTTTAATTATGTTTTTGTTTTCGTATATGATTAAAATATATAGACATTCAGTAAATAATAATATCTTACATTGAATTTCTAAAATGTATTTATTGGGATGTCTTTTTAGTTATTGGTGTCAATGCGGCATCTTATGATAAATGCCATTGGATTTCTAGTGAATTCCCTCTGCAATTACATCAATGACTTTATATTTTGATAATTTATGTTTATGTTGAAATGTTTTTGAGCATGTAATCTATGTAGTTGATCTATACTCGACATTAAACAACAAACGTTTATAAAATCCATCTAAAAGAATTTATATAAATGTTAAATTTAAGTCGGGCATGAATGGCTATATAGATTTGTAAACTTATATTAATTAATTAGGGGAGGGTAATCTTAGGTTATTTGTTTCGTAGTTAAATTAGGTCAATGGATTGGATATATTGGTGTAATTAGTAGATATAGTATGAGATCCACTACAAGCAGGATCGATTTATATGCCGCATACCCCCTTGTTGCCTATGGAGGGGATAGTAAGATGAAATGCAGTCCCTTCCTATGAAGCTTTTATTTTTATTGTTCTTCTTGCCACCAGATGTAGTATTCCTGTTTGGTTGAGAGTCAATATCTTCTCTAACCATACTGTTCAGATGTACATTCCTGACAGTATAGTATTTAGTGCTGTCGTATTTTCATGCTACATTGAATACATCAATGTATCAGATGGATTGATGCCGGTTTGACTGCGAACTTTTGGCCTAAGGTTAAATAAGGGATAGAATTTTTTTTTTCAAATACAATCTATGTAGTTTATTCATACTCGACAATCTTAAAATAAATATAAAATTCATCTGTGTGGATAATTTAAAATTTTAAAATAATAATTTAAATTAAAAATTAATATTAAAAAAATAATAAATATTATTCCTCAAATTTAAAATGATTATTTATGTGCATTAATAAATGTTGTTTGTGTGTTAATTACTGGCAGTGGCTTTTATTTTTTTATATTTAAAATATGAAATTAAACAAAGTTCTATATTATTATCTCTGTGTCTCCATTGAGCTAGTGACTTGGGCTAACAGTCTAAATATAAAATAGGGTGGGATCTTAACAGCGCGTATCTGCCTACTCTATAAATTTTTTAGGTTCAATGGCCTAGTGGTGCCCTGTCAGCAGATACGGTAAATCTGACTACTCTTCCGGACCATTATAATATATATATAATTATAAGAGACTTGAACTCAGACTTCCAAACTCACCACAACCATACAATCCATCTTATTTAATTGATACACATGACCACATCATGTGAAAAAGATCACTGATCTCCAATATAAGTATTTCATGCTGATCCAGCACTCATCAGTTGGTTCAGATCACCATCTACCACACATATAAACAATCATTACTCAGTTTATATTAAGACAGTAAAACTTCAAACTCTAATGGACAACCTTCAATCTTCTGCACTCTTCAATTTTTCAGACATCCATACCTGATCATGAAATGCTCAAAGCCCTTGTTGATACCAATATTATTGTCATACCCATGTTGACCTTACATCAATCTGACCTCTCACACATTGGACCTTAATAAGTTCATTTAATTATATAAAGAGGGATGGGCAGAATACAGGCTGAATATGTAATATTTAAATACATGAATATTGTCTATAAAACAGGCAAAATGATCCATACAGTAGTACCATGCAGTGCAAGCCAGAGTAATCAATTGATGCCAGAAGGCTTATGCATAAAATCCCTATCTAGTGCCTATTCATCCATTATCCCCAGACTAGTTTATTTATAGCTTGTGGCTTTTGTCAGTGAGGAGCTTTGGATCTGAGAGCACTGCACCTAGATCTTAGGGTCTAATGCATCCATTGATTACTCTGGCTTGCATTGAGTGGCATTATTGTATGGACAGTTTTGTCTAATTTTAATAACAGTTATGAGCAAGCATAAGAAATGGTTATCATGTGATGTAATATTGTCTATATTAAAATTAATGTAACTATAAGGGACTTGAACTCAGAATTTCAAACTCCTCACAAAATCTGAGCTCAAGGCTCATATAATTACATTAAGATTAGTATAGACAATATACATATATTTAAATAATACATACATATATCATGTTTTTAAAAATGCCCTTTTCAGCCCCTCTTTACATAATGAAAAGCTTAAATTTTGCAAAAGATATCCGTTTTTAATGGGCAGCAAAATTAAAGCTTTCTTTATTTAAAGGAGAATGAGGTTTAAAGTAATATCGCTATGGAGTTAAAATATTTTTCAGAAATTTCAGCTAGCTTTATGCATTCTTTCTTTTTAATATATAGTGAAATTTTGTTAATTATGAATAGGAGGATAATTTGAAAGTAGACTAGGTTTTGGATATAAAAAATATTCTGTTATGTTTTTACTTACACACACACATATATATATATATCCATTAAAATCAGTGTACACACTTTAAAGCACAAATTTAATATTTGTATTTTGTTTTCTCAATCTTGACTCATGAGATAAAAAAAATGTTATTTTGAGTGAATATGCTTCTATAATTATAAAATTACACGTGCAAAGATTATTCATGCATCTACAAAGTTTTAAATAAGTGGATAGAAAGCATTTTCTCTTAGAAAAATGTAATAAAAGACTTCAGATTTCCACACTTGCATGGTAATGACGTTTAATGTATCATCTGCAAGGAAAAGTTGTTACATGTATAATGAGCGAGACTAATCTGGTTAGAGAGTTGCAGTGTAACGGAGTTTGAGATGAGCTCTGCGCTAAATAAAATATTAATATCAAGGATAAATAATTTAATAAAACTCAGTAGAATCATAAAATTATTGATAATTAAAAGAGAAATGTTCGTTTTAAAATCTTATACAATATCATAATTTTTTTTAAAAAAGGCAATTCAATAATTTAAAAAAAAACGAAATACAAAACTATATATTACAGTTAAACCGCTTATATACTTTCAAGTATAAATTTTTTTCTGTTAATGTTAAGTCGTCTAGGTAACAAGATACACTTGACAGACAAGTTAAATTATATATTCAATTGCTCAAAAAGTAAATTAATTAGAAACAGTTCCCTTCAATTTATAGAACCCAGATTTTTTAAATATTTTATTTTCATCTGACAATCATTGTAGAAAACTTCATCTTTTAATTCCACCATTCAACCATGTCATGTACCACATAGATATAACCCTTAATCATCATTGTAAAAATTTGTCAGTGTTTGATTACTTTCAGAAGCAGTTAATTCTAGGATCTATTTTTTAGATATTCACCACAATCAAGCTGAGATATCTAAAGTGACAATATAAAAATCAATCCATGTACATATTTTGGTATTTATTCATTTTTAATATACAGAAATAACATGATTAGTAGTTTAGAATAGTTTATATTAATTTTTAATGATAATGAATTAAAAATTATAATGCATATAAAATACTATTAATATGAATAGTCGTTATTCAAAAACTTTTATTATAGTGAGAAACTCTCCATACAGTGGTGCCACTTAGTGCAAACCATAATAATCAATGGGTGCAAGAAGATTTGTGCATAAATTTCCTATCTAGTGCCTACTCATTCATATCCACAGACTAGTTTTTAGCTTTTGGCTTCCATCAGTGAGAGCCTTGGATCTGAGAGTACTGCACCTAGATCTTGAGATCTAATGCAACCCTCCAGCAGACATCTTTTACTTTTTTACTAACTAAAACTATGACTCCATAAAGAAAACATAATAATGTTTCCAATCCAAATTCAGATCTGAATCCAGTTCAGTATTTACACATTTTTGGTGTTTTTGGTTTTTTAATAACCATACTCACTCTCACCCTATGGGCAGGAATGATATTAAACCACTAAATGTCACATGATCACTAGCTTTTATGAAAACCACAAGTTAGAAAACAGTCTGGAAATACTGGATGAGTAGACATCAGATAGGGATTTTATGCCCAAACTTTCTTGCATATTTTGATTATTATTGCTTGCTCTGAAGGACACTACTGTATGGAAAATTTCTCACTGCTTTAATAGCTTGATGATGTTTAATAGTTTATTATCATTGCTGCTTATAAAGTACGGTGACTTTGGTTATTAACAACATAGAAACACCAAGATATATAGATATGGAACTGGATTCATATGTATATGACTATACAAGAGAATGATCTTGGATTGAAAACATTCATTTTTATTTTGGGCTCATAGCTTATAGTTAACTAAACAGGTAAAAGATGGTTGCTGAAAGCTGCATTATATTCTAAGATCTAGGTGCAGTGCTCTCAGATCCAAAGCTTTTCATGGATGAAAGCCACAATCTAGAAATTAATGTGAGGATATTGGATGAATAGGCACTAAATAGGGATTTTTTGCATAAACCTTATTGAATTCATTGATTACTATGGCTTCCACTGGGTATGGAGTTTATTACTGATTTAACAGTTATGTAAGTATAAAAACTGGTGATCATGTATTGGTTGAACTTTTATTATCTAATTAAAATCTCAAATGTGATTTTAATCTATTATAATAAATAAATTAATTTGTACACATGTTTATAAATGAATCTATAAATTAAAATCCTTATTGTAATTAGCTTCCCATTTTTGCTATATTAATATATTTATAAATATATTAAATAACCTCAATATTACCACATATTCTTTTAAATTAATATAAATATACAATAAAAGACAAATGATCCCCAAAATGCATTTCATGCTGAACCAGCAGTCTTCAGTTAGTCTAGGTCACTATCTCTTATATATCACCGACCAACTGATTTGTGCTAGTTCAGCACAAAATGTATCTTGGGGATCAGTTGTCTTTTATTGTATCTTTATTTATATGAATTTAAAAAAATATTTTTTATATTGAATTATTTAATATATTTATAAAGATATTACATGTGAGAATTTTGTGTGTGTTTGTGCTTAATTTAAAAAAAATCAGATAATCTTTAATTGAGTTTTAAAGTTTATATCTGTGCTAGAGATAATCTCTAGTTTAGTAAATGATTAGTAATAATCATTACTGTATTTATCTAAAATGAATGGTGTCAAAGATGAGTGTTGAGTTAGTTTGGCACTTGTAATTCAAAATGTAATGATCTTAATATAGTAACTATTTAATTTATGATCAATGATATAGTTAATCTTTAAAAAAGATTACATTAAATTGTTAAATTAAAAACAAGTTGATCTCCATTTTAAAGAAGAAATTAAAAAAAAAGTTAGCCAATAAAAGTAAATTATTGATTTTATTTATTTATCTTAAAAAAGTTTTTATAGTAATATAAAAATAATTATACAAGTATATTAATCAGTGTTTTATTTCTTTAAAATGAGAATAGTCCAGAATACACCTACAAGTAAAATACAGATATCACAAACTGACAGGTATTCTATTTTTAAATTTTAAATCATTATTAATAAAATTAATTTAAACCATATATGTCTCTCTCTCTCTCTCTCTATATATATATATATATATATATATATATATATGAACAAAACTATAAATAATAAAATTAATGTTATTTACATTTTCAACATTTGAGTTTATATTGAGAATGTAAAAGATTTCTATTTGAAAACTGAAAATTCACAAATCTGAAAAAGCCCTGGAGCCAGGAATTTTGGATTAATTGTAGTTTATCTGTATAAGATCTCAGCCTTTTTTTGTGATTACTCAAATATCCCACATTCTTTGACTAAAAACAGCTTGAGTTGTTTGGTTGAAATGAAAGAAAGCACCGAATTGTGTTAAGGAAATTTTGATGTCTAATTATTCTAGTAAATTTTGATTACTCATCAGATAATAACTAGAAATATAATTGGTTAAGAATAGTTCTCACTGATTTTGTCTCTTGAAGTTTTACTGTCCAAAACTCTGCCTCTCATTAAAAAATTCAATGTGTTATCGAAAAAAAATAATAACAATAATAATCACATTAATCTATGCATAAAGAATTAACACTGTAAAATTCCATACAATAAAAGCTACCAAAAAAAAAAACTCTAAGCAAGTCGCTGTACCCAGTACATATGCTAAGGTATCAAAATTGAGACTGTTTTATAACATCAAACTAAAAATTGAAACTATTTTACAGCATAATAACTAGCACACCTACCTACTATGATATAACCTCAGGTTAACTCTTTGTGTGATGAAGCTTCAATTATTTTTCTAGTCATTAGCAAGCAAGTTTAGGGTTTTTAGATTTCTGGTTCAAGGAAACCCAACTATTTTTTCAGTAAAGAACAGAAAATGAACATTTAACCATTATTTATTAAGGAATAGATCTCAAGTTAATGGGATTTAGCCAGACAATTATGCTATATTGACTATAAAAAATATAATAGTAATTATATTTGAGGTTATGAAGAATATAATAGGCAAAACTCTCTCCATACAGTAGTGCCACTCTAAACAAGACAGAGTAATCAATGGATGCCAGAAGGCTTGTGCATAAAATCTCCATCTAGTGCCTACTCATCCAATATCCCCAAACTAGTTCTGGCTTATGGCTTTCGTCAGTGAGGAGCCTTGGATCTGAGAGCACTGCACCTAGATCTTAGGATCTAATGCAAGCCTCCAGCAGCCACCTTTTAACTCTATATAACTACTAAACTATGAGAATAAAATTGAAACACAGATATTTTCAATCTAAGTTCAATAGCTCAAATAGTCATATGGGTCTGAACTCAGTTCAGCACCCATACATTTTGGTGTCTTTGGCTCTTTTACAACCATAGCCACCATCTTCCTATAAGACAGGATTGGTATTAAACCTTAAGACATCACATGATCACTATCTTCCATACTTGCTCATAACTGTTGTTATAATAGGCAAAACTCTCTCCATATAGTAGTTGCTTAGAGTGGCACTACTGTATGGAGAGAATTTTGCCTATTATAACAACAGTTATAAGCAAGCATGGAAGATAGTGATCATGTGATGTTATAAGGTTATGAAGAAGATGGTATTATCCACTGAATGTTATAGTTAGCATATACTTTCAGGGTCCATATATTATTGAAATAATTTTAATTAGTAATTTATAATATAATTAAATATTTTACGATTTTAAAATAATTTTATGACATCAAAAAAATTAAAACATTAATTCAGTGAAATCTTAATCTATAATTTTTCAATGGACTAGGTAAAATAAACAATAGATAAAGAACATCAATATTATTAAGAGCCTATGAAAAATTATAAATAAGAGCATTTTAATGATTACTCACTGAAATGAATGTTAATTACAATTCAGATTTTATATTTAAAACATTTCTTATCTATTATTGACAAAAGAGTGCATAGCTAGCTACAAGTCCATCAAACATCACATGATCACCATTCTCTATGCTCTCAGATCCAAGGCTCCTCATTGATGAAAATGGGGATATTGGATGAGTAGGCCGTCTTGTATCCATTGATTACTCTGGCTTGCACTGTGTTCACTACTATATGGAGAGTTTTGTGTCTGTCTACAAGTCCATCAAATGATGGAAGGTATAATATTCCCGAAATACCTTTTTTAAAGAAACAATATAGGCTCAGGAGAAAAAGTATTAAATTTAATCCAATAATTGTGAAAATAAGTATTATATATTTCCAAACAAATATTTTATGTAAGTATATAAAAAGAAAGTAAAACAGATTCAAAACAAACCTAAACTGTTAACTAAACAAGAAAGTTTTCAAGTTATTTAAAATCTTCATGTTTATAATACAGTGTTCAAAAGAAATTCAAATTTGGAGGAAAAAATAATATTTTTCTTATTTTTGTGATTCCTTTCCTTATTTTTAAATTTTAAGGTTGTTCATAATTTGTTTATTGATAAACATGCCATTGAGATATATTAAAATAAATTTTGAATGGCGATGACATTTATTAATAAACTCATGTAATTATGCATAAAAAGGAGATATCTATAAATTTATATAGAGACATTTGCTAGCTGAGAAAGAATGGAGTGGAAAAACATTTACCATGAAAGTTATGCCTTCCGTAATGAAGTTTATCTTGTAAATCTATATACTAAAATAAAGGTCTATTGTTAATACTTCTATAATATTCATTGACAACATATACATATAGTTTAAAATTCATGGGAATAACTTGCTAAACTCCTATCACCTATCTCTCAACTAAGTTAACATTATCCAACCTGAGTTTGAAAGATAGCCTTAGAATGGGAAAAAAGATGATCATTACATTTGAAGATCACTTTATTCTTTTATCAACCATACAAAAATAAAGAGCAGAAAACCTACTAATGCCTGCCAATTAAACAGACCAAAAATACGATCAATAAACAGACTTATTCATCTACCAACCAGTGGAAAAAATTTCATGCGACTATTTCAGGAAAAAAAATGAGTTTACTTTATTCTACAACTGTATACTAATGGATTAACGTATACATTTTCAGCCAAGTCAAGAAGTAAATAGAGTAATTAATGAATAACTGAAACACACAGGCTTATTATATACCTGTGTCTATATATGTAATATATAGGGTATATGAGCACAGACTTTCACATGACCCACCACTCTCCACACTATCTTATAACACTGATACACTTGAACACATATATGTTGAAAAGATAAATAATCACCAATATACATATTTCATGCTAAACTAGCAATCATCAGTTGGTCCAAATTACCATCTCTACACATATATGCTATAAGTGCTCAGATATATATTAAGATAGCCATATGTGTAGAGATGGTAATTTGGACCAACTGATGATTGCTGGTTGAGTATGAAATATGTATATTGGTGATTATTTGTCTTTTCACCATATATGTGTTCAAGTGTATCAGTGTTATGAGATAGTGTGGAGAGTGGTGGGTCATGTGAAAGTCAGTGCTCATATACCCTATATATTACATATATAGACACAGGTATATAATAAGCATGTGTGTTTCAGTTATTACATAATCGAGATGTCTGCCCATCCTTTGTATATGTATTAAATGGTTGAAGAGTTGGAGTAGATTGAAGCCTGTCCATTAAAGTAAGTGGTTTGGCTATCTTAATATATATCTGAGCACTTATAGCATATAAGTGGTTTGGCTATCTTAATATATATCTGAGCACTTATAGCATAAGTGTAGAGATGGTAATTTGGACCAATTGATGATTGCTGGTTGTAGAGATGGTAATTTGGACCAATTGATGATTGCTGGTTTAGCATGAAATACGTCTATTGGTGATTATTTATCTTTTCAACATATATGTGTTCAAGTGTATCAGTGTTATGAGATAGTGTGGAGAACGGTGGGTCATGAGAAAGTCTGTACTCATATACACTATATATTAATTAATGAACTAAATTGAAATTACGTCATCAACAAAAAGGAAACAAATAATTTCAAGGATTATATGGTGTAGTCGTTTGAGAACTGCTATAGGTGAATACACATCGGAATTATCTTTTTATATATCTACTCTCTTTTTTGCGATAAAAGATGAACAGACTGAAGTAAGATCTTTCTATTATTATTTTTTTTTGTTCGTATATACATCGCATATGACAATACTTTTGTTAACACTTAACATTGTAATAACGTAAAAGCTAAAACCTTCAACAGATATGCCTTAAATATGCTTATATGACAGCCAATCAGACGTAATAATGACATCACATGGTATCTGTTGAAGGTTTTAGCTTTCACGTTATTACAATGTCATCTGTTTGTGCTTAATAAATTTGGTATATTTACGTTTAACAATTAACAGTTATTCAACTATTTACCATTACCAGTATTTTATAGTTAATGCTAATCTACTTACTCTGAAAACATTATATATATTTTTTTTCAAGTAAGATATGTATTTGAGATATTATCCAGTTTCTAAATAAGACAATTAAGATTTCTGATTGTTATTGTTATTGTTTAAGTGCTGGACTGCTTTTAATGAGTTCATGTGTATATATATTGTAATGGTATATAATGTGTGTGTGCGCGCGCAAAGGTCTGCTTTATTCAATAAAGACTCTCTTACATCCCACAGATTTGGTATCCAAAATGTAATGGTAAATGGTATAAGCCCTAAAGTTAATATGTAATGAGCTAACCTTTTGAAGTAACGTCATATAACTCCTAAATGGTATTCAAGATGTGCACAAAAGAGTAGGTTTAACCTTACACTCTCTTTTAACATTTCAAATAACCTACTCTCAGGAATTCTCACAAAATAACTGATGAGGCATGATTTACCTAATAAATATAAAATAGAAACATAAGGAATATTTTATTGAATCTACTTTATATTTCCCAATAACTAACTATAGATAATTAAGGTACCATGCCTAAATTTACCAATGTGGCAATGTAGCTATTTACTGGTGTCTGTGCAGGCAATTGTTAGTATTCAATGTTCTTAGGGCCCAATGGCACATTGACCCTGTGTACTGATAAGTGATTAAAAGGAAAATGAATCACAAAGTTATTTCAAATCAAATGTGGGATATCTTTTATGTATGATTGAATGGAAATAATATTAATAATACAACAAAGTACAACATCTGTTTTTTAATAAGTTTTTTTTTGCCACTTGATTTCAAAGTCATTCACATTCCTAACATTAGTTAACCAGATCTATTGGAATATGTTCATGTCTGCATGAAGACCACTTGCTCTTTAAAATGAAGTAATATGCAATAAAATAATAAAAATATTAATAAAAATACTCTATGGAAATCAGATTAGTGTAAAATCATATATACATTTTCTAGGACAAGGTCACATTAACATTATAACCAAAAAAAAAAAAACAACACATTAAATAAGTATCAATATTCTCCTCTCATTATGCAAGCCACATTTCCCTTTTTAAAAAATATAAACATAGGTATTCTAAATTATGCTCTTTCGAAATGTTGAGTATGAACTTTTCATGTTAATCCCTTACAAGATCCTCAGTATCATCTAAGAGATTAAGATATTCAATTAGATTACACTTAATTTTGAGTCTATTGATAGGTCATCATCAAACTACAATAATCCTAATATTTTTTAAAGCAAACTTTTATGGGTGATAAAGGCCTCTGAGTTATATGTACATAACTACACACACATTATGTAAAAATATTAATGTAAAAGTATTAATTTACCCCTGCAAATGTTTCTTTAGATTAAATAAACTTACGTCACATTTAAATTATAATTTATTTATGAAAAGAAATTAATTGAGCTGCAATGATAATGGTAATGTGTCTATATGTCCATACGTGTGATCTTCATGAAGACAGACATTAATAAAGTAATGCTCAGCATTTATTAAATACTATATGTATACCAGATGAACATTAAATGTGTTTTTTAAACAAATAAAAAAAGGAAAAATCAATAAATGATACCTAATGTAGTAATGTTTTATCGTGAAAAATTAAAATAAAATGTGTGTACTTTAATAATAAAAAAAAATTATAATCAGATCGATTATCATTTAGTTTCTTTTTTTATGGACTTTCTTTTGAAAATTGACAGTTGTCTGAAGCATAAATATTCATCCTTGCATAAATTTCATTAACATGTCAGATGACCTCCAATGGCAAATATATGAATTTAAAACCATTCAAAGTTGATTTTTTTTAAAGTATCTTTGTATCCGTTATTAAGCCAAAATGAATCCATGGAAGACAACACAATTATTTTAAATATTTTTAGATAATTCTTAAATTAATTTCCAGGATAGGAATAGCTATTCATTTTATAGTAATTTTCTTTCAAAGACAGGGCAGTTGACAATTTCTCTTTCTACAGATGGTAATTACTGGGGGAGGACTACATAGAAGGAATTAAATTCCCCAGATAGTTACTTTTCCTTCTTCTCAGTCATTGTTTAATAGAATCAAATTCAGATAAAGTTATGCAATTACATCAGGTAAAAAAAAATGAAAGAATTTATAACAAAATTTGTTATTCTTCTTCTAATGGTGATTGTTTATAATAAACCCTCATTACTATGGCAACCAGCCTACACTTTCATGAGACCAAATTAAACTATTGTTAGCAGAACAAAAAAAAATCTTAATATTTTATAATGGTAATATATATATGTTTTATGTAAACATAATAGTTTATGATATATAAAATAAATACATTTGTAAGTCACAAATCCTTTTTCAACAAACAAATTATATATTAACACATTTTTATATATTATAATCATTATTATTGTCAAAATAATTCACATAGTTTCTTTATTCACTCTATATATTATCACTACTATTGTCAAATTTCAGAATCACAAATAGGCATATAAATATACCATAAAAGAAAGTGAATAAACAAGAAAAAAAATAACAATAGCAAAAAAAAAAAATACACCAAAATCAAACAAAGATAATAAGCAAAAGAAAAAAATATTTTTGTAACAATTTCTTGCAGCAAGCTTTAAAAAAACTGTCAAATCTGTAAGTAAAAAAATGTGTCTCAAAACAATAAAACATGTTATCCTTCATTAATAAACAATTGAAATCTTATACAATAAGAAAAGGAATATCTTTTTCTCTAGATATATGTAAATAAATTTATATATGTATTTTTTTAAAAAAATACTGTAATTGATGTTAAGGATGGATCTTTCTAACCTTTACATTACATGTATTATTATTACTATTTAATTATACAAGTCAAACATTGATTAGGCATCTGGGTTAAAATAATTTTTTGTTTGTTTGTTTAAATTAATAATAAAAGATAATGTAATTTATTGATATCATTGCCTATACATAATGCTTATATCTTATTGATGATTTTATTGTTTATTTTAGAATAAAGTATATTGTTTGAGGGGATGTGTAAGTACATTACATGGTTGCCATTATGTGGAATAAAACTATTGTTGAATGTTATATATTTTTGCCTTTGTTCACTTTTTATTTATGTATTTTACTAATTTATCAGAAGTTTAATTAAGTAGATAATATCATAAATGAGTTTCATGAACTCCAAGTTGTGATTTGGTTATGCTGGGATGATTACTAAATGGATATAGATTCAAATCTGTTTTCTATGTGCTATTATGGGTATTAAATAGTGTGACCAGCTGAAACTAATAAATATTATGGTGACTTCAGATACCATAAATCATATTCAGGTGATGAGCAAAAAATATTCCTTTTGAGAAGTCCACATTTCCAGAAATAGGTTTTTAAACTGAGAATACTTTCAGTATGTTCATCATAAATTATGGTTAGTGAATAAAGTATAGTATGTAACTCCACACTGCCATATAAAGCATCCAGTTACATTTGTCTGGAATAATATGGCTTTTCAAATATTTATATAGATTTCAGCTAGCAGTATGCATTATCTATCTACCTACCTACCTACCTACCTAACTACTTACCTATCTACCTACCTACCTACCTACCCACCTACCCACCTACCCACCTACCTACCTACCCACCTACCTACCTACCTACCTACCTACCTACCTATTTATCTATCTATCTATTTATATATATATATATTGTAACGGAAACAACAATAATCGAAATGCAAAACTTCCCTTTTATTTATATATAATACGGATTTTTTAAAAATTCAAAATCGTTTACCTTCCGCTACCACAAGCAGAGAGAACATATGGACATAAATGAATCTATATCTATACTTGACCGAACCTGTGACTATATGGATATTGCCCCAGGATATCTTTCCCGGTCAACTGTCTCTCGACTGCTGTAATATTTAAAGAATTACAGCGCTTGGATAATTTATAAATTTAAATGGGATCAAGAATACTGCCCACCAGCCTCATGTGTTATTTTAGTACTCTAAATGGAGTAATAATTATTCCCCAAACCTCTATGGATATATTACTGTCTGGAATGGTGAAGTACGAGATGAAACAGATAAAATAAATAAGAAATATTTAATATAACAAAATAAACAACAAAAAATCAATTGAAATATTTTACACATAATAGAAACAAATTATTGGATATAATGCTACGAGTAAATATATGAAAAAAAGATCCTATAAATGATTATACATTTATAGTCATTATTCCATGTATAAGAAAAAAGTTTAAATATTGTCTATATCACTAATATCAAGAATTGGCAATTGTTTAAATTAAAGGTACGTGCACATATGTCTATAAAGGTGTGATATATAATTTACCTAGGTTTTCTTTAGTCTCTGAAGTGAATTAAGGTCCTGCTGACTGCCATGTGGAATTCCTCCATTTCTTTAGCAGGGAACGGTCACTCTTAGGTTGGACTTGGTTTGTCATGACTTCTCTGTGCTAGGACATCAAGGGCATGGCAAGTGGGTCATCCGGCAGGCACTACATTGGCAGTTGTTACATGGCGATGGGAACCGTTTGAGCACAGTGACTCCGAATCAGCCAGTGATCATTATGACCCTTATCCACCCATTCTTGAAGTGTCATGTATGTTAGAAATCATTTTCCTGTTCATGCAGTGATCCATTTCTACATTGGAGTCCTTCCACTATGTTTCTGTTTTTCTCTGTTGTTTTTTTAAACTTTTAAAGGATTCTTATGTCTACTTTCTCTCATTTATATCTGCTTATTATCAGAGCAGTGTCTCCACCAAAGTCTTGATGAGAGCTGTCTTGAACTCCAATCTATTTTAATTACATTTTGTCACATTCTTTTATTCTCTTGATCTGTTTGTTAGTAGCTTTCCATTCACACCTTTCCTTTTTTTAATATGCCTTCAGCAATTTATACAAATTTACTTTTACACAATCTTGTAGCAATATTTACATTTATTCTTATTTCTTTCTTTTCCTTTTAATAAAATAAATTTTTAATAAAATGATTTTTATTTTGACAAACATTAATTATTGCTGTCTTTATCCATACTTTATACATACTCTACACATGCATTTTGTTTTATCATCAAAATGTGTACTTTTATGGACTAGATCCTTATCTTTTGTCATGTTTTAAATTTCTATTTTAATCTGATTTAAACTCTTCAAACTTTTACCTTTTTTTTATAAATCATATTTTAGTTCTTATTTCATTCATATTTCCTCTTTCATTTTTTTTTGATCTTAAGCTAAATAGACAATTTCAATATTTCTACATTTAAATATTCCTATTTTATCAAAATCTTAACTTTGGAGGGTAAAAGATAAGAATCTTTCGATTCTGTTTCCCTCTCTTTATTAATTAAGACATTTCTTTCTTCATGGGTTTTAATTCTTTTATTAGTATTAAAAAACAACACAATATTTAATATTATTTAATGTTAAATATATATCTGTGTGGTCACAGTATTGTGATCATCACAATATATATATATATCATGATGCTTCAGCATGTGCCAAGTTGACTATTCCTTTGCAATATATATCTATAGAGAACATATATAATTTCAATAACATGATTATCATATATATTTGAAAATTTGGGGTAATATTAATTATAATTATTAGATATATTAGAGTTTTTGTAACATTTTTATTTATTAAAAAATGATAATTTTGTTTTATTTAATTTTATAAATAAAAAAATAAAATCTCTTATTGATATTTGCTTCAATTAAAAGTATGGGTTTTAGTGTGGTTATAGTTAATCCAGTACTTTATCAATATTGATTGTTTTTATGTTATTGTTAAATATTTAAACTTCTTTCATTGGTTCAAATAGTATCAGTAACTGGCTTATGTCATACTAATTTAAGAAAATGAAAGCATTAATGTGAGAGAAAAATAAGATGGTCTGGAGCAGTTTTTGTCTTGATTCTAATAATAACACTTGAAAAATTGTAAGATTATTCTGCATATGTTTTAATTTATTATTTATAACTAAATTTATAAAAATTAAATTACCAAAATGCTTTTCAATAATGATCAAATTAATTATAACAAGTTCTATTGTGCCCTTATATATTATCATATATAAAAATTAAATACTATCTAATGCTAGGTTAGTAATAATAAATAAAATAAAAATTCATATAACATTACAATAATAGCAAAAAAATCTAAACTTTACTAAAATTTGTCCACAACAGTGGTTTCATCTTTTCTATTTGTTAATAGATAAAAGCATGGTTGTGGAAGAATTTGAGTAAAGTTTAG
Source organism: Epiperipatus broadwayi (assembly GCA_028023455.1). Taxonomy (NCBI): domain Eukaryota; kingdom Metazoa; phylum Onychophora; class Udeonychophora; order Euonychophora; family Peripatidae; genus Epiperipatus; species Epiperipatus broadwayi. Next base: position 18,890 of record JAQFVV010001785.1, on the reverse strand, counting down.
ATTTTTTGGCTAGGTTATATGAATTTTTATTTTATTATCACATATGTATATAATTTATTATGAATAAATAAAGTAAAAACAGACCCTTTAAATCTAGGCCAAATTTATAATTAAGCAAAGATATGTTATTAAATAAGAAAATGAGTGTTTATATTGTAACAGTCAGAATCGTGTATCTCGCTAACACACTGCAGAATTCAAACCCCAAACACAAAACTGAACATTCTAGGAGGGGTTGCCTTCTAGATATACTAAGTTCGAATCTAACGTCCAAATTTCACAGCGCCATCTACGTGATAATGCATCTGATGCCATTACAAGTATAACCTTTGACCGGTGCCTGGTGGTCAGGGAGAAACAAAAGACTCTATACTAAAAGAAGCTTGGGTGGCTAATTAATGTCTATGGATTTACAAAAGAAATGCAGAAAATATATATATAGACTGAGACAGTGATAGGAATCAATAAAATAAGAGATCAAATTTAGTTTAAATGATTTCACAAAATTTATTTATATAATATATAATGCCACTGTCTGCTTATATGAGACAGGGACGCGTATTAAATAATTGTGGGCATTACATTCCAATAAATGACAAAAAGGTTTTAAAGCAAAGTGATATATTCTATTCCTTGGTCTAATAGCATTACGATAATGCACATGATGAGATAGGAACATATGCGAGGTGCTTTGAGCAATTATACAAGTTTAAGAAAATATTTGAAATTAAGTGTTATAAAATATTTATTGATTTCGAGAATAGCATGGACAAAAGCTTACTAAGCAACAAAGTGGGAATGTGATCAAGGCATTTATTTGAGAATAATAATAATAGAGTTGCATTGGGAGGTCAGTATTGCTGATAATGAATTTATTAAAGTTGGAGGGTGTGACATGTTTAAGTCACAGATGCTTTGTAAAATAAATATAAAAATAAAACAATATTGAATATTTGGAATGATGATGGAGGGCATCTCACCGCTAACCCGTAGGAAAGTATTTTATGAACAGCTGAAACTTAGTGACTGGGTGACGATTGCGTTTAATTCCCAGGTGTGTCATTTGTGGACACACTCTGCCTGGAAATCGCAAAGAGAATGGACTTGGCCGTGTAAAGAATCCTTGGAAAAGTAAAACAAAGCGGTCTCAACAACCAATTCACTTACCAGCAATATGAGACTAGTGTATATAAAACATACTGAATGGGTTTTACTTGGAGTAAGAGAAATGCCCAATCAAATTCCCGAAATTCATTTAAAAGGGTCCGCACATTCTCGATGTAAATGATGAACTTTGTAATTAAAGTAGAACACGGTAATTAAAATAGGAAAATGCATGCTTGCGGGTTTGAAAAGTAAGTATAGATTTATATACGCAATCATGCATTAGAGGACACATTTAATCATTGACCTCGCACATACTCTCATATTAGATTAAAATCAATAACGTAGATTTTAAACTATGTGATTATATTATATATTAAAGAAAAGAATCGCCCTCGAACGAGTGATTGGAAATTATAATAAAATTGGAAAATTATTTAGAAATATAAAATATGCCTTCATAGCGGCATCTTATTTTCATCAAAGGGAATAATTCACTCAGTCAAAGACGATTCTGACACATTATCATAATAAAATAACAGAAAGCTTAATCAATAGAAAATATTAATCCAAGGATAGAGAGCAAAATGTTGAATATATTTAAACACGTTAAAGAAATACATAATGAAGTTATGTGAAATATAAGAAACAATTTTAAATAGCTATAGCATGTTAGTTATCACAAGAGCTCTTGGGTTAATTTAGGGTTACCTCTGGAGAAGCATTTTAGGTAGATTGATGGTAGGCAGGTTTTTATATAATTTAACAGCAAAATCTGGAAATGTTCATATTTTTGGCAGCGGCAGCAGTTCCAGGGTTCCTTATGTAATAGCTTCCGATGGTCTGGAGCAGCGGCCGGCTATTCCAAGGGGACATAGCCATCTTGATGCCTCTACTCTGTCATGTTAAGGTTAGCAAATTATTAGAATAGAACTCTGAATGATTTCTCTTAGAAACATTAGAATGGAGAACAAAAGAAAACCCTCCTTTTTATAGTAGAAATTAACAATAGAACTGCCCTGGAGCATTACAAAAATATATCGGACTTATCAGCTGTAATTAAATCTATCCGAATGTCTAAAGGAATTCAACATTAATTAATTTCTTTTGTTAATTTCCCTGTCGACATTCGAATTACAAACTAGATTTAATTAAAAATTACTTTTATTAATTAAAGAAAACCTTAAGTAGACATCTGCTGTTTTTAGATAAACTTATATAACATTAACTAATTAAACTATTGTCCCACATTTAACAGAAATATTTGGAATGACTTTTATTAAATTAAACGAAAATTATTTTACTTTTAAATTGCAATATTTGAATCTATTTACTAAACGAATATTTACTAAATGAGTTTTATTTTAAATCAAAATATATTACGACGGTAATATATTTGTAAACAGATTTAAACAAAATAACTTTAACAATTTATAATTTTGATATGTTTTAAAATGCATATCATAGTGTGTGCACAACTATGACCTACATAACCTACTTTTAAATAAATCTAAATTATGTGAACAAATACATAATCTATAATCTTTTATTTATTTGGGAATGAGTTATATATATAATACGAGTATTGTACTCGTGGTTTAAAATTAGGCAGGATTTTCCGGTATATAAGCGTATTGCAGACACACTATGATAGATTGGGGTTCAAACTAAGGTATGAGGGTAGGAAATAGGTGAGAAAAGATGAAACGAAGATCTGCAAAGCAGACCTTACTGTTTCAATATGAAAGAGAATAAAAGATTTCTGCCTTCTAAAATGAAGGTAATTAATTATTAGATGCAATAATCCTATTTCTCACTACCTGGTAAATGGAAAAAGAAACTAACTAGTAAAATAAATTTAAAATATAGTCAAGTTAAAATATATTTTTTAATGTATATAATTCTTACTTAAAAACATGTTTTTAATTAATCAGGGAAAAAAAAGAAAATACAAAACATATATCAAATTTAATTTAAAGAATAAAAAAGATAAAACTGTTATACACAATGCAGGATTAAGAAAATTGTAACACTCAAGATAAAGATGTACTGGAAATAGCAGAAAAATTGAAAGATGAGAGTTTGTTTTCATTTGTGTTCTGTGATATTGTTTGAAAAATAATATAAAATGTGACGATTCTCAATGCAAAAGATAGCCTAAAAAGCTTAATAATCAATGATTCTGAAAATTATGAGCTGTGGTCAACAATGGCAAAAAAAAATAAAGCTAAGAGAGGAAAGAAGTACAGCCATAATCAATAATTACTGATTATAAAAACCCAATAACCCTAGCAAAACTTGGTAAAGTAAATTTTCATAAAGCAGGATTTTTACTATTAATAAGTTGTCTCAGTGTGAATGAATAGACCCCCAATCCGGTGTTGTCATGATCCATTCAAACATGTAAGTTGTTCACCTCTATGATTTTAGAAGTACAGAAAATCATTGGGAACTATAGAGTAGTGACAAATATTCCAAAGCAATATGATTGCTAATTGAATAATAACTAAATTTAGATGAACAGTATATAGAAATTCCAGATGCCAAGTTTTCTAGCAGATAAATATATATAAAGAATTTTATAAAGAAGAAAAGAGAAATGACATTTCAAAAGCATATGATCTAGTAATTTTCAGATTCGATATTTATTACAAAAATGGCCTTAATAGTTTATAGTAATTTTATATTTTTAATAATTTGAAGTCCCTAATATTTTTAATATTTCTGATAATTTTGTGATAACTTTTAAAATATTTTATTATAAAAAAATAACAAATATTTTTTTTCATTTATATTTTGAGTTATTTGTGGGGTGACTTAAAATTTTTATTGCAATGAATAAGTGAAGTGAATTAAATTTTTTACTTAATAAGAGAAAGTTATGATAATATTTTATGCATATTTTCAATTTAAATTTATTTTTGATTTAAAAGAAAAAATCTCACAAGAGAATTCAGTCATTTCAGGAATTAATATTTTACATGCAAACATCATTTGATATTTATGATTATTATTTATTATTAATTTTTTTCTTAAACCTTAGTTTCTTTGTTCTTATCATTCTATTATTTAGATCAAAGTTAGTAAATCACATTTCATTTTTTTAAACTTTATTATTACTTTTAAACTTTTATAGGTAAATATTGCAAAAATGCATGTGATAATAAAATAAGTAAAAAAACAGTGATTAAACAATAAAAACTTCAGTTTAATAAAATGTATAGTAAATTGGAAAGGTAGTAGATATGTATTCAGAATTTCTTGTTCAACTGAGTTTAAATCCAAAGGTGTAGATTGACATAAAACAAATATAATAGGAAGGATAGGATTTGTATAATCATAAGTCCATTGTAACAATTAATAGTGGCATTTTCATGAATTGTGTGTATTAGAAATTCATGTTGGTGTATTTCCTATGTCCTTGTCTGATTTCTGGTGGAATATACATAAGATGGGCCTTGCCAGTTGTAATATATATATAGTGGAGGTTTTGCAGATGAGAGAACACTTAGTCTCGATCTCACTCTTTGGAAGTTAAATATGTAATTATTGTATAGAAAAGAGGAGAAATATAATTTATTTAATATAAATTTTATAAATATATTTTGTAATATAAAATGATATAACATTGAAACATTTAACACGACATAATCATTTAAAACATAAATTTTATAAATCATATTAATGGTTAGACAGACATCAATTATATAAATCAAACATACCATGGCCACATTTCAAAACCATTAAACCCACTCTTACTTAACCAAAAGAAAATTCTTCATAAATATAGAATTTATATTAGGTTTGAACCAAAGTGTGATCCCGAATACTGGGAAAAGGCACGGGAGGAGATTGAATATGCTTCAGTATTATTAAAGCTATACTATGACTAAATCTTGTCTCATTGGCTATTATAATTTGATATTTTTTTAAACAAGCAACATATTATACAACAATTTATTTTTTTTAAGATAAATAGTTCACTAAATTTAAATGGTGAGAGATTAAGAGAAAAAAGAACAGAAGCTATATTAACAAATAAAATAAATGTTTACTGTGCAATAATAAATTCACTAATTGATTATAATTCTAGACAAAATCTTACAGGCTGATGATTTTGAAATATTGAAGTAATTTTTAATATATTGTTCCAGTAGAGAAATTGGTGTGGAATATATTGCTTGGATGGAAGAATGATTACAAGATCATCCATGTAAGAAATATGTTTTATATATTGATTTATGGGTTGTATATGTATACCAGAAAGATTGTTTTCAATTTGAATGAGAATAGAGTTAATATTTGTAATAAAAAGCAAGGCAATTAAAGGAGAACTTTGAGGTATTGAGTTATAAGAAGTGAAACCAGGTGTTACATCTCCTTTCACAGTATCTCTTCATAAATTCCTTGGCTATCCAATATATCTTTCAGTCAATAAAATGAGAAACTCTATCCAGAACAAGCTCTTAAGTTACATAGATGATACTTTTAATTCACTCTCTTGAGCTTATCTTTCTATCAACCAATACCAAAATCTTACTTATTAACATGCTCATCTTCCACAAAACTAGCTTCTATTCTTCTATTAAAGTATTTATTAGGGAAATAAATTCTCTCTGCACTAAACTTATCTGGGGTAAGAGGATTATTGCTCACTTTTTTATGGCAAATTGAGTAAAATTAAAATCAGAGACCAGGCTTTAGCACCTGTGGACATTTTTGCAATGGACCTGGAGTTTGATAATATTGCCTTGCATCACTGTAAGTACTACACAACCAATATATTTCTTTTACAATAACTATGTATTTATATGCAATGTTATAATGATGTTTCAAAATTCATTAAATGTTTCTTTATTGATGGATTACCTATAAACAAAAATGTTTGTCTCATTGTTTCATACAATGAAATCTAATTATAACTAATATGCCAATAAATTTCTTTTAAAAGTAGTTGATTATAATTTTAGGTAGCATTTTAACACCCACATTTTGATTAAATATCCCCATTAACAATAATAGTAATAAAAATAGCATAACATCTATTTGAATTTTATATTATATAAAAAATAAAACACACACATAGGCAAATAATAATAATTTTTACTGCATTCTAGGTAATTATCTCTAGAGATTTTTGAAAGTTTTTGGCTGAAAATGCTTTTTCACTAAGTTCAACTACTACCAGTCTTTTCTTGATTTATTTCATTTTGTATGTTACAGAGTACATTCCCACAGATTTACTTTTTTTCTTTTTTTTAAAAGTCATTATGGTTTAAAAACTTCTTTGTTTGGCTTATACTGTAGAAATAGATTCAGGCCATATTTCTTCATCTATCTACAAGTGCACTTCCTCCATAAGAAAAGGCTTCCATTTGATATATACTTTGTGCTGGTATAATATATAGTGTAGGGCAAACACAACTCAGAAAATTGCAGTTTAAGTTCAGTCCCATTTCAGGCTTTGACAAATGCTTTCCAGATATTTTGCTAAACTGCATTGTATCTCTTATTGTTTTAAACTAACTGTATTTAGTTTACCCTTTCTTTTTATTTATACTAACCAGAAAATAATAAATTATTTATAACAGCTATATAAATACCAATAATAATTTTATACAAAAGCATGAAGATTTTTATTTATTTATGTAGCATGTACTTTAACAAAGTCTGCCCTCACCCCCTACTGAGTTAGAAATAAAATGATTCAATTCAAAATTTCGACATTGATCAATTTTATTGTTAATTAAACTTTATTCTTAGTATTTTTTTAAACACACAACCTTAGGAACTCAATTGAGATTTAAGTAGTGGAGGAACAAAGTTCAGAATCATTGATCAACAATCCTCAAATAAACAAAGACTGAATGTTAATTGAACCATTTTTAATTCTCCAGGGAATGTTGCAACTACATCTTGAGATAAATAGTGCATACTATGGTTGCTATCCAGTCTGGATAACTTCTTAGATATATCAGAAAAAAATCTACTGAACATTTGTTTGCAATTATTTTTTTTTTGCTGAGGGTTTTTTACAACCAGCTACTTATCAGTGAATTCATGATATTCTTTGGCTTGTGTATCCTTATCAAATTACATGGTGAGATATTATTCTAGCCCATGCCTCCAGTCCATCTATCTCCTCAAGATAAAAGCTTTAATTATAATTCCAACTTATAGTCAGTTCACATTCTAGCTAAAAACCTACATACTACATCCCCATGCTTTTGAGCCCCTCCTCATCATGACTTGCTATAGTCCTTTTTAAAAATGCTTTCACTAGTACTAGATGACTATAAATCACCTCTAGGTTTAATGAGCTGTTCTTGAATAATATTAGAGAAACTTCTGGTAAACCAAATGATTCTCATCCTACTTGGGCTGTCAGTGGATCTTCTCTTTTTCCCCATTCCATGTCTTTTTTATTTCTGTATTCCAAAGCATTTATAAATGGCATGCATTCTTGTCGGTAGAATTCTTTTAGTTGGAGTTTAAATCCTTCTCTTTTGCATCACATGCAGGAACACTACTATCAAATTCATTTAAGAGTTCAGCCACCTGTTTGACTTTTTCTCTAAGCCAATAAGCACTTTTCTCTATGATTAAAAACATTCCTATTATCCTTATGATATCATTTTCTGAAAGTGGACCAACTCTTAAAACTCTTAGCTTTGCCATCTACCTTCAAGAAAGTGAGGTGGTTTTCCAGGCCACCATTTTTTTAAAAATATCTGGGATTTATCATTGTCCTGGTAATTTTGTTTCAATAATTCATTAGCATGGACTGATTATACTCATTAAAATTCTGAGGTTTATCAAACAAGGAATCCCACAAGGCTTGTGTGGCCCCTTATAAAGAACTACATATGTTAGCAATTTTCCCTTCTCCTATATGATTTAAACTAAAATATCTCTCCAAGTTATTGAGATATTCTATTGGAACTTCATCTGTATTCCCTAAAAAAAATTCTTATTTTCAGGAATTAACAATCATAGGTGTATTTTGAGTTAATCCTTTCTTGTTTGATGCCATTCAAATTGCTAATGATTATCTTTTATCAACACATTTTATTATTTGCTTCATGACTGATTTTGTCATCTCTATTATTTTCTTTTGCATTGCCTGTCACTTTTTATCTGTTTTTTCAATTTGTTGAACATTATTACTTATATCTCCATGAACCTATTCTAACACCTCATTACTTTCTATTTTTACTTCCTCTGTGACATCATGCAAACATTCTATTTTTCTTGCTTGCTCTATTTTATTTTGCTTAATCACTTGGCATGCTTCGTTAATTCTATTCTCCAGCTCTTTTATAATCTCTTTCCTCAGTTGATCATTGCTCGTTTAATTTGATTTTCTAACTTTCCAAGTATTTTATTTTAATTTTCTAGTCTTTCTAACATTTCATTGTTGTGATTTTTAAGTTTTGTGACTGTATGCTTATTTTCATTTTCAAGTGATTTATAAATTATAATTAATATATTTATCTAAAGTGGTTAAGTGTCAAGGTTGTGTGCAGAAAGTCTGACACTTGTAGATCAAATTGATAAATATTGAACACATTTTGAAAGATTTATGTAAGGCATAGAGAGGTGGGCCAACTGATAAGTGATGATTCATCTTGGGGTTATTTGTCTTTTTCAAATGACTTTATTAATATATTTTAAGAATTATAATGGAATGGAAATTTTAAGTATAAATAATAATTGGTGATACTTTACTGTTTTTATTTATCTTTAAACTACAATAAAAAAGTACATTATATATTCGTGTGTGTGTGGTATGTGTCTATTTAATCGGTATTGAAAACTTTTTTTTTTTTATTATAAAAACAATAACAACAATAATAAACAATGTTAATACAAAGAAAAAAAACTTGTTGAAGACTTTTTATTTCTTCTAGTTGTATTTATTTAGTGAAATGTTTTACATAACAGTATTGTATTATGAATTTAAACAATTTTCTACCAGCAATATTATGTACTCATCATCAACCATTATCAATCCACTGCAGGATGAAGGTCTCTCCAAGTTCAGTCCATCTTTTCCTATCTTTAGCTTCTCTTCTCCACATCACCCCTGCACACTTTCTTATTTCATCCATCCATCTCACATGTGGTCTCTTTCTGGGTCTTTTACAATCTCTTGGAATCCAGTTTAAAATTTCAATTGTCCATCTATTATCATCTCTTCTGGCAATATGTCCAGCCCAACTCCACTTCAGTCTTTTAATTTTTTCAATGTTGCGTTTTCGATCTCTTCTTGTTACTCCCAACATGCATCTCTCCATACTTCTTTGAGTGGTCTGAAGTCTCTGTATTGCTCTTCTATTAAGTGTCCAAGTCTCAGATCCATAAGTAAGAACTGGCAAAACATATTTATTAAAAACCTCCCTTTTCAAACACATAGGCATATTTCCTTTTAGTATCAAGTTATTTCTACCAAAAGCACTCCAACCAAGTTTAATTCTATGATTAATTTCATCCATTATGTTTCCATCTGTATTAATAATCTGACCAAGGTATTTGCAACTGTTAACTTCTTCTAACTCATCATAATCAATCTTTATTTTCATATTTTGAGAAAATCTATTAAACATTACTTTAGTCTTTTTAACATTTATCTTTAGTACTACTTTCCTACTTTCATCTGATAACTCCTGCAACATTTCCTGTAGCTCTAAAGCATTATTTGCAAAAACAACTACATCATCTGCAAAATCTAAATGACTTCAATAATCTCCATTTACTTTCACTCTTTAACTTCCCATTTTAATCCACAATATATATATATTGTTTTAAAATGCGTGCGAAGAACGTTAATCGCTTTTTTTGTGTGATTTATACGCAATTTTTAAGATTTCTTTCATAAATATCTAAAAAGAAATTAATTTTTTTTAAAGAAAGATAACAAGATATTGTGACCAAAGAAAAGACAAAATTATTACAGGTATATCAAAATTTATTCTTTTGTTGAAAAATTATTTACGCTTTCGTTTAACAATATACTTAAAAAGATGATTTTTATATACATCAAAAATGTGCATATTTATAATTAAATAATTATTATATTAAATTTATTTAAAATGACTATATAAATTTATTCATTTATCAAGTGCATTTGAAATATTTGGCGAATTGTGTGTCTTATAAGGGTCTGTGTTTAATAACTAGAATATTTGTTTTAGGCGACAAAACAGTTAATTAGTTGATCGTCCGTCCCATTTACGTGGCGAATTGAAATGTAATTTTTTTCCTTTGCTTAACTGAGGATCAATCTGAAAATCTTCGACTTTTGAATTTCCCAAATTAGTACTATACTAAACTGCACGAAACAGTTAATAATATAAATAGAAATTTTAAAGCACAACGGTAATCGCCACCTGGCGTTAAAAGACCTAAGTTTTATAGATTTTCGTATCGTTCTATGGTCAGATAAATAGTTAAATAAAAATATAGTAAATAATAATAATAAAAAAAGGCAATTTAAACTTGATTATTAAAACTGTGGCTTTTTAAGTGAATTAAACAAATGTTATTATTAACTTATCTTTAACAAATTTGAACCGTGCTAAAATAAAATGCATTAATAAAGGATGGCTCTTAATTGATAATGAGATGAAACATATACAGTTGCTATAACTATGGTAACATATGTTTGGTTTGATCACTAGTCTGCTGATATATTATTAAAATAATATATAACAATGCATTGTTCTGTTGTATAGACTAATAATGTTCATTTTAACTATTTGTTGAAAAATCACAATTGTTCAACACGCAGTACCATGAAAGAGATCCTATGATAATTTGTTATATATACTAATGGGAAAAAAATATGAAGAACAAAAAAAAAAAGATATATCTCTCTTTAAAAAAAATAAAGAATATCAATAAAAAATGATCTTAGAATAACCCTACTGACATATATCGAAATAAATACGGTGGTGTGTACTTATCCATATCTGTGTGAGGTAAAGTAGAAAATGGCTACTCTTTTATCACTTAAATTATTATCTTATGTTTCAGTTAGAAAGTATATCAATTATTAATGGTTACAGTCTCTTTAGAGATTTGATTTTGAATATTTTTTACAGTTTGATTTACAAATGTCAAATTCACTTCACTCACAATTTTTACATTGCATTTCTGATAAATAAATGAACAATTATTATTATTTATTTAGTAAAATAAAAATTATATTTCTATTCCATATATATATTTTAAATATCAGTTAGATTAATATAACTGTTTTTCAATGTATAATAACTTTTTTAGATTTTTTTAAAACTTCCACTCACTCAAACATTGTTTAAACATATAAGTAAAATTATCTTAAAAATTACTGATTCCCAAAATATACCTTCCAAACTAAACGGGTATTTTTTATTTTTCTAGCACACAATCTCTCTTACATACCACTAACACATGCCAAACAAATAATTTGGGTAAAAAATTGTGACTTAAATAGCTAGCTGGTTTAGTAATGGAATATATTTTAGAGCCATTTATTTTTTCAGATGTCCTTATTTATAGGTTTGAAAAAAATGTAGTGGAGTAGAAATTTTAAATACAACTGTCTATTTATAAAAATATATGTTTACCTTATTATCACCACTGTAAACAAACTTTTGAACAACCGCAATAGGAAACCTCCTTTTTTTCTTTAAAATATATATATGTCTTAAAAACTATAATGTTCTTTTCATTGAATCCAATTACCTTACATACTGTCCTTTTTTTTCTTTTTAAAAACTTTATTTCTTCTTATCAACCATATATACATATTCACATCTTTAACATCTAACATTTTGACCACTTTTTTTCGATAGTCATTTTCAAGGATCTACAAAATTACTTATTTATATAGATTATTATTACAAATAAAATTAATATATAAGAATATATATACTTTTATCATAAAAACAATAACATTTCCCTTTTATTTATCAATACATCTTTTTTTACATATATATATTACATTATATAATCTACATTTACTTACTTCTTTTCTCTCTCCAAACTTTTCCTTTTACATACTTATTTCATTATATACATAAAAAGTACCAATAATTTACTTTAAAACAATACCTGTTTTTAAAAAAATTTATACCATTTTAATTTTTTAATCTATCTTTTTTATAATTCATCCTATTTATGACAGGTTTTTCCCTTTTTATATATAAACTTTCTTTTATAAAAAGAACAAAAAGAAAGTCAATTATTGGTATTTTTTATATATATATAAAGAAATGAGTATTAAAAGAAAAAGTTTGGAGGAAAAAGAAGTAAGTAAATGTAGATTATATAATGTAATATATATATATATGTAAAAAAGATGTATTGATAAATAAAAGAGAAATGTTATTGTTTTTATGATAAAAGTATATACATTCTTATATATTAATTTTATTTGTAATAATAATCTATATAAATATGTAATTTGGTAGATGAAAAATGTGAATATGTATGTATGGTTGATAAGAAGAAATAAAGTTTTTAAAAAGAAAAGAAAGAGAGTTTATAAGGTGATTGGATTCAATGAAAAGAACATTATAATCTATCTATTTATCTATCTCTATATTATGATTTATGTAAATCTGATCTCTATAATTATGAACTTGCATAAATGTAAACTTCTTTTATGATATATTGTAATCCTTATATTCATTTATTAAAGTGTGTTCCTATACTGCATCACGGCTAACAATAATCAGATATCTGGAAAAAAAAATCAATTTACGATTTGATTTAAGCAAAATGAATTATTCATGTAAATTAAAAATTCACTGTACAAATAATTTTTATTACAGTCTTCTTAGAGATATTTATTAAAGAGTATAATATGCCTTTATGGCTATCATAAAATGCCAATCCTAGTAGAGGTAGTTTCTACAAATGCAGTAATAATTTTAATGGTTTCATATATACATATGCCTTTAGAACAAATTATATATAATATTGATCATTATACTTAACTGGCCTAGGAGAGAAGTAGAATTACTACTGAACGATTAAACATTTAATAAACCTATACAAATGCTTACTGCCTACTATTGAGAATTGGTTAAAATGAATATCAAAATTAATTTATAGGCAGATAATGAAAACAGTAGAAGTGCAAAACAGAAAGGAGATGTTCCACAGTCAATAAGATTGTGATAAATTTTTTCACATTATTTTTACGAATCCTAACTGAAAATTTATTTGCTAATATGTTTCTGCAGTTAACTTCATCCTCTCTCATGAGATTTTGTCCTATCTTTATATAAAGCAAGTTGTCTAAAATTATTGAAGGTAATGTGATTTATGATTTTTTCTATTGCTTCTTATGGTGCATTTAGTGTCTTCTGAAATCTTGTTATTGCTGTCTTAACTGCTTTCCTGCATTTAGTTTCTTTCATTGCATTATTTGCTTCCATTTTATTTACATCTCTGCTATCTCCATTTTAGTTATTTTCTTGGTTCTGGATATATCTCTGATTAGTGAATCTTTTCTGGCTGCTGTATCTTTTTTGACTGCTTTTATCTTTAGCAGTTTTCTTTGTGTTAGCTATTCTGAAGTATCTCTTGTACGTAAACAAATCTTAGTTGGCTTTAATCTATGCGAACAAGCTTCTGTACAATAATTTCTACATTAAACATACAATTGATTTTAAAAATTTTCAGACTACCACCTTTCACTATTGTAATTGCATTTATATAATAATTTATCCTCTAAAGTCATCTGAATTAATATGTTCTTCACATTCTTTCAACAATGGCAGTGAGGTTGTATTAGTCCTAAATTTCCTATCAATAAAAATTTCTGCAGGTGATTGCACAATGTGGCAGTAGACACAGAGTGGTGTACAAAAATTATACATATTTGTTTTCTAACTACAGTTTGTCTTCTTTCGCAATAATGTTTTGCCTCTTGCACTATGTGTTTTCACAAATTCTTTATTATTGGTTTTGCAAAAATATTTGAATTGCTTTAGGTGGAAATGTAAACCATTATCAAATACTGTTATCCTGGTCAATACATGGTTTGTTCATAGTTACATCAAAACCTCAACAGTTATGATATATAAATAGTCAAAATAAAAGTCATAGATCACATGACCCTATCTCTTAAGCTTGTAAGTTATAAACAATGAGGATTGTCAATTCCTCTACAAGCTTTATGATAAATGCTTAGCCAGAGCCAGCACTTAAAATATCTCTGTCAGGAAACCCCCCCCAAATCCCTGACCATGGTTTTGTGCTTTGGCACTCCTCACAGAGGTGTCAGGGTAGGTTCAGACACTAGATCTAAAAATACCAACCCATGTTGACGGAAGGTTAATTTTTTTAAAAACTATTTTAAATATGCATCTACCATAACTAAAATTAGTTCACCATGACATAGTCTTGTAATACGTACATTTGAATATGATCAAGGCTCTTTAGACTTGGCTAATGAAATATCAGTTTTTTACTATGTATTTTTGAACTATTTTGGCACTTGTCAGGAATTTCATGTTGTCTATTAAATATTCCTATCTATATGAAGCAACCATAAATATAATCATGCAGTAATTTTTATATGATTATACCAGGGTGCTAACAAATAAATTAAATCAAGAGTTTGCTCTCAAACTATTTTTTTAAATCCTTACAAGATACAATTTTAATTATAGATAATTCATACCATTTGAGTCAAAATGCATTATTCAGTATTTGTTTTTATTTCATGACTATATTTATTTTATTGCTTTAGTTTTTGTTTCACTAAGTTCCTACCTGCTATATCAATCATACCAATAAATTCACTTTCCTTTTCCTAGTTGCCTGCATGCATAAGTAACCAAACTTCTTGGAAAATATTTTGAAAGTTACTTGCTGAAGCAGGTTCCTAATTGATCCCTAAAATTCCTAGTAAAGATTTGTGATTCATAATTATTGTGCTTTTTTTATACCATAAATAAAGTCATGAAACTTTTGCTTCTGTAAATATCAACAGGGCCTATTTATCAATTTGAGATCATTGCAGTTGGGTCTGTCAGAATGTGATGGTTCTTTCTTGCAGCAGGCAAGTACAATATTTATTCCAATAGATGATACACCACATATATTGTTTTCATAACTAAAGGTTCTAAGCTTTAAGCTTGAATTGTAAACATTTCTAACCCTGAATGCTAATTTTTGTTTTCTTTTTCATTTCAAAATTGTCTCATTATAATAATTTATGTCAAGATTTTATTAATTCCACTTCATTACAAATAAAGCTCTTAAAATAATTTATTAATCCTAGAAATGCTTAAAGTTTTTTGACACTTTATGTTTTTTGGTTCTCAGCACTATTAACCTTATTATTTGCAGTATAATTCCCTGATATCTAATTTTAAATACAATTTTTTTTATTTGTGTTCAAAACTTATAGTGACACTTGGCTCACTAAGATTCTTAACAGTTTTTCTGTGTTTTTCTGCAGGTTTGTTTTAATATGAAGTTTTCAAAATAAAGTAGAGCTCTAAAATATCAGCTGTTAATTTGTTTATTAGGCTACATCATGAGACACTATTTTTTTTTTATTTTATAACAGTTAATATCAATAAAAATCAATTACAAATTTTCATCTTTCAGCTAAGAATACTTGAAAATACATTTATAACAAATTAAGTGAGTGAATGAGAAAGTTGGAAGAATTTTTAATTTTCAGTTAAGAATAGCTAAATATTTATTTATGACCAATAATTGGGTGAATGAAAGAACAAATAGATACCACAAACGTGACTGAAAGAAATAAGAAGCTGAAATTGAATTGGGTTGGATATGTCATTATTGGAAAGAAAGATAACCAAGCTACTAAAATCTTAAACTGGATCTTAAACGTTTGTAAAATATTTAAAAAGAGATTGCCTAGGAAATAAAAGAGTGAAATAAGAAGTTTGTTAAAATATTGTGGAAAAACATATTGAATTTAGAGCATTTATCATTTCTCACTGGATTGATGTTAATTGAAATTGTTGAATGATAGAAGTATATAAATAGATAGTTTAGCTAAAGAATACTTTGATATCTATCTGGTCATAAACATAATAGATGGATATAGTATTGAATTAGATATTCATTTTAATATTTTTTCTGGCATTTTAGACCCCCCCCTCTGGAAATCTCGATGTTTTATTTAATATAATGAAGTTAGTTTATTTATTAAATAAACTAATTACTATTTTGTGAGCCTTATAATGATAAGAAAATATTTCCATGTAATCAATATTTTTAAGCCAATTTTCTCTTATTTGAGTATCTTTCCAAGTTATTTTGCCTAATTAGCTGTCTACACAATCTTTATTCTTTTATTTTGAGATATAAATAATTTTTATCTGATCAGATTAGTTTTATTTTGTATTTTGGAAATTTATTTTGCATAAAATTTAAAATGCTACAAAACATTTTTTATTTTACGTTTTGTTTATATTTAAAGTTATAATTATTTTTAAATAATTTTTTTTGACAGTACTGTGTTTACACTTATTTTTATATTCTTATTCATAATTTATGTGCAATTTTTTTTCTATTTTCTAATTTTTATTTCTTTTTTGTGTATAAATAGTCATCATTATTCATTATCATTTTCAACCATTATCAATTCACTATAAGATGAAAATCTCCCAAAGTTTTTAGCCAGTTTCTTTTTGTTTCTAGTCTTTTTTCTTCTCACCATACCAGCACTCTTCTTTATCTTATTCATATAACTCACATCTTTACAATCCCTTGTAATCCAGTTTAAGAGTTCAATAGTCCATTATTACCTCTCTATTGTAAATACTTTGAGTTGGAAAAATAACCTTATTTAAAATACATAATATTAATGTAAAATCTATGCTTTTCAGTATTATCAATAATTAATGACTTCACTGGTTTCATTAATTGATGAAGTGGGTGAAAATTAATTTTTGGGATATATTAAAAACAAATAATATAGCCAGAAAATGAAATTTTTGGACTATTTCTGAACAATTAAATACCAAACATTATTAGAAGCATTACATATTCTAAGATTGCTTTGCCATCTCTATATACATTCAAGTTTTCAGATCCAAATGTAAGTACTGGTTAGAACATTTATTATACATACACACCCATATATAATAAATTCAAAGTTACCATCTCTCTGAGGCACCATGTAAAATATTGTAATGTTAATGCCTAAATTGTTTAGCAACAAAAGTTAATCTAGTTTTGTCTATACCTAAATATTTTACATAAAAACAAACTTAGACAATTACAACTGTGAGAATAAAATTGTATTTATTTCTGATGTAAACAACATTTAAGTGAATTTGTCTTTCTTTAATATTCTCAAGGCAGAGTCACTGAATATTTATTTTTAATAAGTTTGAAAAGACCAAAACCAATATTAATGCATAGATATTATAAATTTACATCATGATAGATAATAGCATTTGTGTATATTGTAACTCATTTGGAGGTACATAGATACTATAACATAGTTGTGTGTGTGCAGAAATATATATAAAGTAGAAGGGAAAAGTAGAAATAAACACATGCAAAAATTTTGTAGATATTTTCTACATTTCTTGAATAATAATCAGGGATTAAATAATTCTGAATTTAAAATAAAATTTCATTATGAATAAAATAGTTAAAAAGATCTAAATAAATATTAGTAATGTATTATGATTTTGAAATTAAAAAAAACAAGCATGTTTTATCATAATGAATCTGATAATTGTAAAAATTTCTATTATCTATTTTGAAGTCTTTTTAATTAATTGAACAAAATTTCTATCTATTAGAAATCTTTTTTTTAAGTAAAAACTTCAAACTTGCTTTCAAAAAGTAGCTTTTATGTCAAGTGTTGTTAGCCGGAAGGTCTGTCTGAGTGCCTTGCAAGTAAGTAGTTGGTTGCAGATGGTTGTGGATTCACATCCCAGCCAATGCTATGACATGGAAAAAAAGTAGCTTTTGATCAAAAGGAAAAAAGATTAAAGAGATAAGAAAGCATTTTTAATTAAAAACAGTTTTGATTAGTGTTTTTATCACCTCATCTGGCAATATAAAAAGAGTTGATAAAAATAATAGTTTAGTTTGGCTAGTAATTTTTTTGAAGTGAGTTGGCTAATATTTTTTGAGCAGAGTTTGGCCAGTAGTATTGGCTAATAATTTTTGAGAAGCAGTTGACAGCAATAGCTGGACAGAAGTAGCTAACTAGCAGAATAGTCCAGATCAGGACAAAAAATTACATGAAGATACAAGACTGAAAAAGGGAAAGTCTACAAATTGCTCTATAGTTCATAATGGCGGCATTTGAATTCACATGGATGAAAACAACCCAATTTCTTTGTGTTTCATAGCTACAAATATGTTGCAGAAGACGGTTTGCTTATCTGAAGTATATAAAATCCTGGGCAGAAGGGGAATCACTGTAGTTACCTAATTATATATTTCTGGATGATGACAATCCTAGTCTCTACCAGTTTCACTAAGACATTTATCCAGAGAGAACCTCTACTAACTGAAGAATTAATTATATGTATGCTGATGTATCACAGCATATTTATATAAAGTGATTTTTTTAATTCTCTAAAATGACATTTTAACTTATAACTTAAAATAAAACAAGTAAATAATTTGCTTGAGTCAAACACCTAAAAGAAAGGATCAATTCATAAATGATTATATATATATATATATATAAAAGTAAGTTACTGTTAACACTAACTGAAATAATTATAGAAAATATACAAACCATTATACAATTACAAATATCCAGTAACGCCCTCTGTTTA